>OVAP01003475.1:0-16571 GCA_900406295.1 Aurinia saxatilis
AAGTGGACCAATCTAGAATTATATTTGAGTTGGAATTGAGTAGAATTAAAAAATGAATAAAGATCCAGTTTAGTTTTAAACAATCCATTGATCATCCATACGTCTAGCATTTTTTATTAATATTGAATTTAAAACCCATAGAAAAATTAGAAACCAAAACAAAAACCCTTTGAATATTCGGTTTAGCTTGATTAAATAAATTAATAGGTTACAGTGTAATTGCTGGAATTTGTGGATTTCGATCCTTACTACTGCATTGATACATTGTAGTTGTCAAGGTCTTATTAAGTGAAAAATAGATAACTTATTAACCCTTGATCGTTATTGCCATTACCCATCGGTCAATATTCGTCTTATTTGATTTCATAAACCATTTTAGCTTGCTTAAGTGCTCTTGTTTCCTTTTATTGCTTTTCTTGTTTATTGCTTAATAGTTCACTTAGTCATTGTATGTTTTAGAATTGAATTTAAAAACCAACCACCTTTTGATTGCTTTAGCTTAATTAGGATTTGATGTGCTTATCTCGTTAATCGTTCTCTCAAGTGGATTGACCCTAAAACTATACTACAACTACTAAAATGAGTTGTGGTTAGCGAAAGATTTTTGAACACTAGANATGAGTTGTGGTTAGCGAAAGATTTTTGAACACTAGACACAAAAGAGCTTGTTCAAAACATTACAAAAGAGCTTTCTAGGTAATTTGTATGAAAATGAGAAAACAAAAAAAGTCTGAAAGAATTTAAGAGGTTTGAGAGAAGAGTGAGATGTTAGGAGTTGGGAAAGGGTAGAATGGAAGAAAATCTTGTAACATCAACACATCTTTTCTCGATTGGTTTTAGATTTTGAGTTATGCTTAATTTTGAGATTAATCACCAAAGCATAAAACCTCTAGTTTACATTTGCATTGGACCTTTTTCTCTACCATGCCAAATGAGTTTGATCAATTATCCATTCTTGAGAACCGCATGTAATCTTCTAATGAATGTCAAAGGGAAAGTCGATTTGAATCTTGTTGGAGCTTGTTTAGTTGTTTTAAGAAGAATGTGCTATAGTTTCCTAAGCATGAATGAGTAAGGATTCCTTCGTGAAAAGTTGGCACTACTTCAAATTTGTCTTGTAGATTTTTAAAAAAATTCATGATTACTTTGAGTCCCCACCTTCAAACTCTTCCTTTGATTCGATCTTTTTTGTTTGCTTACGAACAAGCAAAGTTTAAGTTTGGGAGAATTAATATGTTGTGTTTTGTGCATGTTTTCAACCTTGTTTTATTATCTTTAAGTCTCATTTATCATGCATTTGTTGTTAGTTTGTTATGCATTCAGTCACAGTTTTACATGATAGTTCATATTTAGACTTTTGTCTTGCAGTCTTACATTTGCATTGCATATTTGCATGTTTTAGGTATTTTTCGAGCTAGTGGAACATGTTGGAGGCTTGGATGGAGTTTGTGGAGCAAGAGATGGCCAAATGAGCAAGGAAAGGAGCAAGGAGGTGAAGAAGGAGTCGAGATCGGGAATTCACCCGATCTGAGAGCATGAAGAAATGGGAAAATATCGGGCATTGTGGCAAACCTCCAGATCGGACCCCAACCCGATCTGGAGTGCCCAATCTGGAGTTCTCTCCAGATGACTTCAGTTGACTTTTTGTTAACTTATCCATATTTGATCCATATCCGACCCGGTTTGTCGCAGGTCGACCTAGTTCCTTTTATTTAGCTATAAATACTCTTCTTATGTCATTTTTAGAGGATAAGCTTATCATTATCAAAAACCCTAAAGACTCTTGTAATACTTTTGAATCTTTGTACTAGAGATTTAAATGATTGATTTTGATTTATCAAACTATTAATCTTTCCTTTTAATCATGTTTAGTCTTTCAATTTCTTTTGTGTCTTTGATGATGTATGAGTAGTCTTTCTATTGATTGATGGGTTTATTAGATTAATGGGTAATTAGTGGGTGATTTTGTGGGTTTTGGTTAGTATTTTTGTTTTCTTGAACAACTTGTGTGTTTAATGCTATTTCTTCTTTGATGACTTAGAAATTGATGTTAGTTATATCTCACACCTACCAAGTGTTTGATGAAATGCTTGAAATTACAAATTGCTTTGCTTTGTATCCTTAGGTATTGGGAAATGAGTTAAGGCACTTAGTGGTTGACTGGGCTTGTGTTTTACTGCTGGGAAATCATTAATTTGACAATTGAAAAATTAGCCAAGTTAATAACTTTCAAAGGGATTAGCACCAAAAGAATTTGGGTTAATCTATAGATTAGTGGTCCTTTGCCTAGGATTGATGTTTATTGCTTGTAAAGCTAACCTCCACAAAGTCATTACTAGTTACACTTGATCAAATTGCCAACACCTATTGGTCAATATTTATCTTTGATGAATTCTCAAACCATTTTAGCTCATTTGATTGTTTTGTCTTGTTTAGTTGCTTGTTTTTGCTTATTGCTTGATCACCTAGCTATTTGCTTAATTAAATCACTTAGTTAATTGCATGTTTTAGATGTAAAAACAAAAACTTTTTTATCTAGCTTAATTAGAATTTAATGTGCTTAACGTGTTAGTCATTCTCAATCAATCTTTAAACTATACTATAACTATTCAAGTGAGTTGTAGTTAGCAAGAGATTTTGAAAGTTACAATGCAAAAATAGCTTTGCAAGAGATTTTGTGGCTGCAAGGGACTTTTGCTTTCTATCAATAAACAACCTAGTTTTCATCCATAGTTCTTTGTCTTTCGTTTTAGTAATCTTTGCTTTCTCAGTTCTAAGTGATTTATATATTAAAAAAAAAGTCAATGATAAAGTTTTGTAGACAAGTTTTGGTTGTGTTAGTTTTGGTACACCTCATATAGCCAAATGCCTAGGCTAATACCTATTTATAAAGTTATTTTTAGTGAACTTTTAAATGGTAAAATAGTTGTTGGGCCACTTTCATCTCTTTTAGATTTTTACTAAGAGAGGGGGGAGAGAGATGAAAGCGACGATTGTGGCCTCTTAAAGTGGCAAGCACACAATTACAATATTAAAAAGTTAAGGGGACGTGCATAGTTGGTAGTCCGGCCCATATATGCCCTCCGGGTCGGGTTAAAACTTAAAAGTTGCTGCGAAATCAAAATCATGAGAGAGTCCACCATAATTAAAGTGTTCCTTTCGCTTTTCCGTTGATGAAAATGGAGATGGAAGAAATCGAAGCCGTTCTTGAGAAAATCTGGGATCTACACGACAAGCTCAGCGACGAGATTCACTTGATTTCGCGCTCTCACTTCCTCAAATCCGTCAAACCTTCACCGAGGTCGGAGAAGAGGAAGCCTCACGGCGAAGAAAAGCGGCCGGGTTATGTCTTCATCAAGGGATTCGCCGTCGACGATAACGACTCCACGATGCAGGAGGCCAAGAGTCTTAACGCAATTCGAACCGCTCTTGAGAACCTCGAGGACCAGCTCGAATTCTTCCATGTGAGTTCATTTTTGTGTCAAATTGATTTAGCTAGGGTTTTTGGTTCTCAACCGATCTTACAAGATGTAGAGATGTAGGAGGATCGCATTGATATGTACACTCTTAGCCTCGTTTCTCTTTGCTCTACAGACTATTCATTCACAGCAACGAACAGAGAGAGATGTAGCTATAGCCCGCCTTGAACAGAGCAGGATATTATTAGCAATGAGATTGGCTGAACACCACGGAAAGAACTACCGAGTCCTAGAGGAAGCTCTTGCATTTGTTGGGAGCATTAAAAACACCGCCCATCTCGCTCCACCTGATCACCTTCACAACCCAGCCGGACCAAACTCTGCTCCTTGTGATGGAAAACCGTCAAACTTTGTAATCAACGCCTTTTCCTCGACTTTCGGGTTCGCCAAAAAGGCACTTGGGTTCAACCACGTGAAAGGCATACTAGGAAACGCTGCCATATTCGCAATTAGCATGATCGCTATGCTGCATCTTCACCAAGTGGCTACTAGTGAACACCATCTACAGAAGAAAGAGGACAGGTTCTATAAAAGCCAACAGGGGAAAACATACACAAGAGATATGTCTTCAGCTGATACAAGTTTGGACCACTTGGACGTGATGATGGCTCGTGGTTAACACCAGCGATCGAACTTGTCTACACGTGGTACTCACATTTACTTTTGCTTGCAGCAATGGATGGAAATGAAAGACAAAAAAAAAAAAAAAGGGAAAATCAAGAAGAGAGAAGAGATAGTTGTTGCTCTCATATGATCTTCTGGGTTGTGACATTATCAGTGAAAGGATCAGAATTTGGAGGCAAATGTGGAATTTTCTTAGCTGAGTTTGATGCAAATATTGTTCCTTTCTTTCTCGTTTTGATTTTCAATAACTGGTTGAAGTTTTGTTTGTTTATTTGTTCCGTTTTGTTCATTTCAAGTGTTGTTATTAGGCCTATTGCAATCACAAGTTTCTGAGTTAACAGATCTCTTGGCATAGCGAAGAATGAAGAATGTATTGCGTCACTATTGGGCCATCTAATATCCAAAAACTCCGTAACCTTAGGCCATGTCTAACAAGGGGTTTTGTGACAGAGATTTCAAACTATATGTATATACAAATATTAGTTAAATATAAAAGGGATTTTTATAAGAGAAGAGAGAGAGAGTGCCTAAAATCTCTTATTTATGAGTCTCTCTCTCCTCTTTTTACAACCTCTCTTCATATTTTATATATATTTTGTTTTATATATTATTTTGAAACTCCTCTAATAAACCCTTGTTGGACATGCTCTTAGCTTGTTTCTCTTAGCCCCATATACTTTGGCGCATATAAACAGTGGGCGAATTACTGACTGTATTTGACTTGTATTCCCAAATTAATGGCAAATGATCATATTTGCATAATTATGTGAATTGTGATGTGAACAAAGCAAAGATAGCTAGTCTAAATTGCCAGGATGAAGGAAACATTAATGTGAATATTGGCAAAACCCTTTTCCTAAAGATTTGTTGTCTCTCTTTTTTGTTCACATAGCTTTATCTTTTTTCTTTCAATCTTTGTGTGCTGTCTTCTTTTCCATTGTGCCAAAACATATGTTTTTCAAGGTTGTTGTTTATGTATTTTGTAGGTCCCGGTTCGCATATTGGAAAATGTCACCCCGGATTTCCTGTGCAAATTAGTCAACCCAATCTCCCTTCCTCTTTCCTTAACTGATTTCAATATGCAATGAAATTCTCCCAAAACAAATTGATATGAAAGTTGACTTAATTATCTAATGCCCTTAAAAGACAACTTCTTGTTCAGAATGCCATCCTTATTTTTTCCTTGTTTGGAATGCCATCACCCAATATGAAAAACCCATTTTATTTTTGGTACACAGATTTTTTTGCTCGGGTTTATACATTTGCTTGTTACACTTTTATAACCTTAGTGTTTAGTTTCTATTTTAATGCTTCGCTTGTCTAAACCCTCATATTAATTTTTTCTTGGGTTTATACATTAGCTCGTTAAACTTTTATACCATTAGGGTTTAGTTTTTTTTTTTTAATGGAGGCCCTTGTCTTAACCCTTGTAAATATTTTTAATTGGGTTTATACATTTGCTCGTTACACTTTTATATAGTTTTTTTAATGGAGGAGCTTGTCTAAACCCTCGAATTTATTTCTGCTTTGGTTTATAAATTAGCTCGTTACACTTTTATACCCTTAGGTAATAATTTTTTTAATAAATGTCGCGCTTGTCTAAACCCCCACATATATTGTTGCTTGGGTTTATACATTTGCTCGTTACAATTTTATATGTTTAGGGTTTAGTATCTATAACCTAAAATGTTTAGGAAACAATAAAGGGTTTACAAATGTAGGGTTTTAACCCTAAACCCTGTAATTTAAACCCTCTATTTCCCATCCTAATATTCATCGTCTATTCATAATTGTCTCTAAAGATTTAGTTGTTAATTTTGGGATCTAGATTCTAAATGAAGAAAAGGATATAATTTTCACGAATAGTAGACAAAATTCTCACTTGTGCATTTTAAAAAGTTTATTTTTTCATGATAGCATTTTTAAAATTTTATTTTCCACTTGTGGAATCTTCTATAAATTTCCCATGAAAGTTTCCCAATCGAACTCTACAAATTTGATTTGGATTTATATTGTATGCTTCACATATTTATTGAATGTAGTTCCCTTTTTTTTTTAATTTTAAGTATGATAGACGCGTTTTTTTTTTTTTTTTGGATCAAAAATCAGATAGACATGTATATTTCGAAATGAAGTTTATATTTTAATAGTTACACTTTTTTGTTTACAAATGTGGTGATGAACCAAATGACGAATTTTCGTTTGGCTTGGATTTATAAATATTTACACAATTTTATGACGGGTTTAGTTTTTATTGATTAGGAGTTTAGGGTTTAAAGTACATACTTGTAGATTTTTTTGTTAAGTTTATACTTTTAACAGATTATAAAAATTTGGGAGATTTTTACAATCATTAGGCACTTAGGAGATTTTTCTTAAGTCCACTGCTATGGCTCTCCTTGTTTAAGCGATGTCTTGCTTCAAACTTACTAAGCCATGACAATTTTTTGGTGGAATGCTAGTGAGGAAAATAAAAAGATGCATTGGTTTCTTAGAAAGATATGTGTAAATCATAGGTCGGAGGTGGACTAGGTTTTCGGGAACTTACAAATTTTAATCAAGCATTGCTTGCGAAGTAGGCATGGTGAACCCTTAATGAACCAAAGTCGCTACTTGCTCAGCTCTATAAAGGTAGATATTTTGCTCATCAAATTTCTTAAACAGCGGTGTGGGATATCGACCATCCTATGGATGGAGGAGTGTCATTCATGGCCGGGAGCTTCTTGTTAAAGGGTTTTAAAAGTCTATTGGTATGGGACAAGAGACGCGTATTTGGTTTGATAATTGGATTCTGGATGGATAGCCTCGTAGGCCTTACAATAAGGAGAGTGTGATGAACCTTAGCTTGAATTTTGATTCTTTGATCACACCAAACAGAGAATGAGATGTGGATAAGTTATCCAAATGTTTATGCCGAATGACATTGCATATATATGTAGTTTACAGCCAAGTAACATTGGTGACTACTATACATGGCCTTATACACCTAATTGAGCGTATAGTGTGAAGAGTGGGAAATTGTTGTTAACTCAGACATTGATGGTTGAGATTAAACGCAAGATATGTGGTTGCGAACGGAGCCAAAGATTCAAATGTTTTTGTGGAGAGCTTTATCAGGGGCATTGGATGTGACGTCTCAGCTTAATCGTCGTGGTTTTAACTTAGATCCAATATGTATGATTTATCAACAAGAGAAAGAATCGATATCTCATGTTTTGTTTAATTGTAGCAATGCTCAAACATTCTTACGATTGGCACATATTAATTCCTCCTCTACAAGGCTTCTCTGACTCGCTAGTGGATAATCTTATATGCATGTTTGATTTACAGAATGATTCCTCTCTCCATGAAGACTTAGGTGGAGCTATTCCATGGTTATTATGGTCCATTTGGAAACAGAGAAATCATATTTTTTGTGCATTCTCTCCGTGATATGGAAACTCTTGTTAAAGAAACATTTGAAGAGGTGCATAACTGGATTCTTGTGAAACAAGAAGCAGAACCCGCAAAGCGACATAGATCAGTGGCAAGGCAGCAGAGATTACTTGAACAAAACCGTGTGCGGGTGTGGTTAAAACCATTATATATTCACATTGGGGAAATGAAAATTTCCCAATTGGTGGTGCTTGAATCTTTCGTGATCATGTTGGTAATGTCCTTTTTCATGTGAGAGATGCCTTTACCAAGACTTGTAATCGGATCACAGCAAATCTCAAGTGTATCTTATGTAACTTGAAAAGCTTGTGTGACCTTCATATAAGAGATGTAATCCTAGCCTCGGACTGTCAGGCAGTAATGGCAGCTCTATTTAAACCATACGACTGGCCTAAATATAAAGATTTACGTATTCCATTTTTTCATTGGTACAAGAGTTTGATAACGTTACATTTCAAGAGCGCATCTAACACAACTGCTAGAGATATTGGAAGAGTGTTACACATGATGGGTGATTCCATTCTTACCTCGCATTGCGTGGTCCTTGGTTGCAAGACCGTTTGCGTTTAAAATCGATTAGTTGTATCTAGATAATCTTTATTTAAGATTTGATATGGATCGATGGTGTTTTTCCTTTGTTTTGTATCCGGGTATTCCCTGGTTTCACTATACATTATACTCATATGAATATATATATATATATATATATATATATATATATAACTCATGAGGAAAAGAGTAAGCTTGTCTCAAAAATTAGTTTTAAAAATAAAACGATGATGAATTATCCAATCATATAAATTTGATCAATGGAATGGCATGATAAATGGGTTACCCTTAAATAAGTGTAATGCGGATTTGTAAGAATATATATTTGATAAATAAAATGCTATAAAGTCATTTTCCATTTCAAATGTTTTCAATACGAGCACACTATGTGAATTTGGTGACTTTATTTGTCTCTGTTTATATTTGGAAAGTTAACACTATGTTTAGTCAGGCAACAAATACTGGTGATACCAGAGTCATATGTACTTGTAATCGAATACCATAATTATCTTTCATAATCCTTGTGTTTTAACCTCTTCTAAGCACATAAGTCAACGATCGCTCGTAGTATCCTTTTTTCCCCTGAGTAATACTTTACTGATTCTAAAACCAAAGTTTAAACATTGCAATTGGAGCAAAAACAAAAAATAAATGAGAGAGAAGAGAAAGTTCAAACTTGAAACTCACAAAAACCTATTAGAGGCTAAAACCACACTCATGCAACCAAGATGGATGACCAAGTGCAAAATAGGGTTGAAATCTCAAATCCTTTGTTATACTATTTTTTATGAGTGTAGAGCCTCTCGAGGTTTGCAAATGATCCACCTTTAGTTTTCAGAATGAAAAAGTTGAAAGCACATGTAGAACTTTTGAACCAAAGAAAGATAAAGCAGGCCATGATTGGGGGTGCAGAGCAGCTCCAAAAAAATTTAGGTGAACTTGTTGCAAAGACTACATGATCAAATATATGCTCCTTTATACTTTTTATGGCCCAGACAATTACTTCCAAGTGCGCTTCCAACATACAGGAGACATCTTGGAAAGCCATGTGACTATGTAATAATACTTTCCTATATGATTTCTAAGAGCCCAAGAACCTCCTCTTAGCTTATTGTGTTGAGTCTAAGAAATCCCAATATCACATATTACCAAGAAGGAGCAGGATGTTTCCAAACTGGTCTGTCTTTAGCAGTTAAGAGATTCATATTACCTTTCCAATCAACTTTTAGTTCTTGCGAAAGAGTCCATTGCAAAGAGTATTCAAAAATCTTATTTTGAATTTCCAAGCTTTCAAATATTTTTCCTTCAAGTGTCAAAGCATTCATGTTCTTCCAAATTAACCGGAGAACCAAGGAAACCTTTGTATGATTGCAAAATCAATATCTTTCTTGTTGTATAGAGAAAGTAGATAGTGTATATTAGAGTATAACGAGGCTTCATCAAAGCCATTTAAAGGATAAGGTAGTCATGATGATTCCCATTGTACTCTTGATGTTGGACACATAAACTAAACATGATTGATATTTTCAATCTCAAAACCACATGATTGACAATGTTCATCCACTTCAATACCTCTGTGTCTTAAACTTTAGCCACCGGTAAAAACCCAGATAAAGCTTTCCAAATAAAAACCTTAATATTTTGTGTAGAATGGAGAGATCAATGATGTATCATGGTTTTTATGGGTTTTAACCGTGATACATGTTGTTTTATAGAGTATTTTATGCATTTTTGGAGTGTTTATTAGTATTTACAGGGTATAGCACAAGTTTGGTGATTTTGGAGTATTTTAGAGTGTTTTAGAGAAAGAAAAAAACAAATATAATGAAAATTAGTTGTAGAAATTCGCCAAAAAAAAAGAAAAAAAAATTGGCACCGGTGTTGGTCGAAAATTTTTTGTTATTTTCGTTATTTTCGTTATTTTCGAAAAATTGACATCCCCATATTTTCGTTATTTTTCCTAAATAAATGAAAAATTGCATAATTGCTCCAAGCGTTATGGAAAATTTCCAGAAGAACCAAAACGTATTTAGCTATATGAATATATATATTTTAAGGCTTAGTTTTATCATATCTTATTTTCTATTGAGATTTAAGTAAAAGAGTTATCCTAGAACTTTTAAGCGAAGAGCTTTATCCTAGAGCTTTATCAGTAGACCCAAAATTCTTGTCTATTAACCACATGTTGATTTCTTAGCACAATCTGAATCTCTATGTAAATAACCTACATTCTGTTCCGCTATACGATTCAACTACACTATTCTATCTTTTTAATGACTATAAATGAAATGGGATCAAAGATGTAGGGGTCTAGGTGTTGTTACTCATCGTGCCAACAAACAAGTTCGGTTAAAATTCTTTGACCAATTTCTGCTCATCAACCTTTTCTTTTTCCAACATATCTGTTCATTTACTTAGAAAGTGTTTTTTGTTAAAAAAAAACTAAATTAACAAGTTTTGTTACGTTTCTCTCTTTCTTTAATTACTTTGTTATTTTGTACATTTGTGTATATTTTCCATATTCCTTGTTTCAATTTAATCTTCTGAAAATATATTGTCTTAATTTATTTTACACAGAAAATCATTCAGTTTTGAATTTTTTGAGTTTTGCCGGTCGACGAGAAGCCACGGTCACATAACGGTAAGCAATAAAGTACTACCTAAAGCTTAAACATGCCTCAAAGTAATTTTAAAAGTGAATATGATAGAAAAAGTTACCTTCAAAGTGTAGCCAAAAAAAAAAATTCACTTTTATTTTTGGTTTTAAAGTTAATAGCACCAACTTGCAAATGGTGACTTTTTCGATACTCCAAAAAGCGAAACTCTATATATATACAAACTGAAAGTGGTACGAAAAGGGAAAAAAATGAATGTAACGAAGTTACTCACGTGAATAGAGAGACATAATGAGCCTAGTTTCCATGTTATAATATGCTTCAGTTATCACTAATTTAAGATATCCTTAGCAAGCATGCATCATACATATAAATATATTATGTTTACATGCATGAATATATAAATTAAAAACACAAGCACAGCCATAATCACCTGTTTATGGATATGTTAGTTTTAATTCAAGATCAATGGAAACCATCATGACTGTTAAGGTTTAACTTGAAATATATTTTTCTTCTCGTATATATGGCCGGATACTAGTATTTTAAATTTACATTTTCTAAGTACAAAGTCTTTTTAGAATATTCAATCCAAATTACGTATATGACAAGTGATCTTTTAAAACATAATTATTAACAACCGAAAAATTGTTGAAATATATTACAAAATATCTCTGGTGTGGTTGTTCTCTTAACGCAACTCAAGAGTGGTTTGGCCGTGGTTTCGTTGGAACGGATTTTTGGAGACAAAATCTCTATGGGTTCACTTAATGGAAAGACGCTTCTTTTAGGATGGTGGCTTGTTCTTTGTTAGGCGATTCCGGGAGATGGTCCAATCTCGGAGGGGAGATGTGATTGTGGCTTTTCTTCCACTCACCTTCATTGTTGTACCTACGGCCCTTCTAGTCTTTCTCTTGCCTTGCTTTTCAGGTTGATGGCTTGAGTTTTTCTTCTTAATCTGCGTGGTGTGTGGTGCTTTTTCCGCATATCCCTTCTCCGTTTCTAACTTGGTGCCTATCATTAGGTGGTTCAATTGCTAGGTTTCACACCGGCAGTTACCTAACTACTCAGTTTCTCCTAGGTTATTCTACAGGCGGGGCACTAGTTAAGGTGGCAAGACTTTGCTTTGGTTGTAGTTTAACTTTGGTTCTTAGGTTTTGTTAGATTGTATCCTTGTAGTTTATGAATCTAGTTTAATTGTATGAGTTGTTATATTTGGTTCTGTATTTGTAAATTGTGTCATGCTACTAAATTGAAAAACTGTTAAGAAACGGAAAAAAAAATATATTACAAAATATTCATAATTAATAGTCCATATGAATCGAGAACTGATCAATCAAAAACACTTTTTCGTGGTTGTCAATTCTTTGTATTAGAACAAGTTCAAGGTAATAGATCTGTAATCACTCACAACCCTTTTTGGTCATAGGTCTCTCTAAACAAAAAAAAGTCTTTCACTTTTGAAATAAAGCAAAAATATCAGGGACTTTCCTTTTCCCGCTGAGGTGTTTAAGCAAATTTGCTTGGTTTGCATATATTTCCTTTAAATATTTTGGAAATACTTTTGTTTCTGTAAAGATCTTCAAAGTTTTCTAGGGTTCTTGATATCATATCAAGCCTTGCAGATACTTTAATATTCGTCATTTGGAAGTTTTTTTATGTCTCTTCTCTACTTTCTCATTAGCTAAGAAGGTAGACTGCGATAAGAATGGATTCTCAGTTAGATAAGGCTTTACAACCGTGACTATCGGAGTGGAGGACAAGCCTTTGATCCTCTCCGACTTGCCGTACTATAGCTCGTCCGCTCAGAATGTGTTGAGCCTAATAAGAAGGTTGCTAAATCCTGAAGTTCAAAGGATCTCAAATGCCATTTGGGATCTGTTGCGTAAGTGGAAGTTGGTACATAGAATTAGAGGGGTTGTGCTCTCTCACGATAGGTTTCAGTTCTTCTTCAAGTACGAATAACATTTAAACGAGGTGTTGAAGGTTGGATTTTGGACACCAGGTGATTGGTGTGTGACTTTAGAATAGTGGACTGCAGAGTCTCCAGATGATTACTTGGGAATCCTTCATGTGTGGATCAAGATTCGTCAGATCCAGTAAACCACTATACGGAACAAAAGAAGGCATACGCAAAATCACATAATGTGTGGGAGAGATCATCGATGAAGATTCAATGTCACCAAATTCCAAAGCAAGACTTTCGTCAGAATTAGTTTTTTTATTTCAACAAGCCCCTGAGAAACTCGAAGGTGGATGAACTTTCAACTGGAGCTTTGCATATTGTGACATATGGGTATAAAAGGTAGAAAATAGATGTTTTTAATGCTATAGATTGACACATGAGAGGTAAGGTGCCCTCTCCTCCTAATTTACAGAGAGAACATAAGGTGATACTACCACCTCGTAGTTTGCAACCTTGAGATCCATTATTTAGAGTTTTAACGGATGAGCAACTCGGTGTACTTGGCAAAGATGGAGATTCAGTCCTAAAATGGGACTCTTTAAACGAAATGAGGCAATATCTTTCTGTCATGATGATACAGAGAGGAAGGCTCGAGCGTGGAGAGTTAAAAATCAAGTCACTGAGCTCCTTGCATATCAGATGACACTGACTTCTCTACATATGCTCATAGAGAACCCTTCTGCCAGCTTGAAAAATCAATGCAAGAAAACAAAAAGTATCCAACCGAGTCTCACAGGATGATAAGGCAGAGAGCCTAAATCGTGGTGAAGGTTTGCAGGGTGTCAATAAACTTCTCATGGATGCCATGGTTATATATGCATTTCCAGAAGATACAGTAGAAGAGGAAACAAAGATATCTCTGGAGATGATGAAGGTTAAAAAAATGGAGAAGAAGGAAGGTGGAGGTTCTAACGTTTATATTCGGGCTCTTATGCTTGAATATCACCCAACTAGTTCCTCAATGGCATCAGGGGGCTAAGAAAAAATTTCATGGAAGAGAAAAAATGTAATAAAGATATGGAAAGAAAATGAGGTGAAGAATCAGAAGAAGACCATATTAGAAAAATCAGTGGTTACTGATATGGGTGATATTTTACCACTTTTGCGCATATAATTTTATTTTTTTTCTTAATGAAACCATTGGATTTGAGACTAAAACTATTGAATTTCACAGTTTCCTTCTTTCAAAGTGTTTTTGTGAAAATAAGGTTTTTTAGGTCGTAAATTGGAATTTTTTACCAAGTTCAGCAATTCATCATCAGATGTTCGGGCCCAAACGAAAATGATTTTAGTTTGGATTAAAGTGAGATTTCAAGACAATCAAGCACCATGAGTTAGCTGTCATTTGGCCTCCGGAGCAAGGAGTTAAGCCCAAACCATTAAAGAGATGTCCATTTGAAGTTCAAGAGTGATGAAGGCACATTCTATCGAAAGGCCCTTACATTCGATCGAATTAGTAAGGAAATTCAGTGGAACCTTCGAGAACAGTCTTCAGATAAGATTGTTGCCACTTAGGAGTATTCAGAATTAGTTGAAGATATTCAGAAGATACTGAAGACGCGTAACTTTTGAATTCCTATCACAAATCTGATTCTTGATTTCTCTCAACTTCTCATTCGACCTCTGCACTATAATACAGAAGCCACGAGCATAAGAAAACACATCAGTTCACAAGCTCACTAGCATCCGAGCAAAATAGATTTTTAGTTCTCTTTTCTTTCTTTTCTCTTTTATTCTATTTGGATTTGTTGTCAAAGAGAAAAATTTGTCCTCTCTTCCTATGTGTTACAGAGAAGCTTTCTGGACTCTTTTATTTGCTTAATTGATTGCAATTCCATTTGTTTTTATGTTTTTCATGAGCATGTTTGAGTAGTTTCATATAGGAATAAGGTTTTGCTAAAAGTATTCATGGTTTGGTAGATAGACAATAAGATTATGCAATGACTAGTTAAGGCTTACTTTCTTACCAGATCTTAATCATATCTAGGATTAAATTGCTTTTAATACACCACTTAGAGTTAGTTGTTCGGACATTGATTTTGAAAACTCTAATGTCCATTCTCGGAATATCAATTGATCTCTTGAACTTAATAACTAGTCTAGGGACTAAATGGACGGTTTAATAGTTTTTGTAGGATTTAACTTGGACTCTAGCTACTAGATTAGACCGGCTAAGTCTGACCATAAGGATAGTCGAAGTTTAGTGATTTCAAATTATATAACTTTTGTTTGAAGACTTCCATAATTACTACCATGAATAATTCAAACCATGAATCTCTGATGCAATCCCTAACTTCCTAACGTTTTTTTAATATTTGAATTTCTCAGGTTTATTTATGTTTGGGTTTTGCAGACGTTTCATTCAACTGAAGACATTTCTCGTATTCGATCGAAAGTCACATCATCCGGTCAAATTGCTCATGCATTCTATTGAAACTGTCACCAAAACCACTTTATTGATGCTTAGCTCTAGTGAAATTGGAGGTGTTACTACGTACACTTTGCTATATGTGGATTTGATCCCTAAGTACTACCGCGAGAGCATGTGCAGTTGCAGGATTATTTTAAGGTGAAAACTTAATCCCCATCAGTTACAAAAAGTAAGTCCGATAAAGTTGGCGAGAACTCAGCAGAGTCAAAATAACAAATTTAATCAAGGGTGGATTTAGTTGATCTGCCGAAGGATCAATAGGTCTCCTTAGCTGGCATTGTCCATGTATAGGATGAGCCCTCAAAATTAACAAGTCTCAAGGAAATGTGTCAAGTGCATTCTCCTAAGAGAATCTTCCTGATAAAGACAAAGAATTAGGATGTGTTAGTAGATACTCATAGTTGGTTGGGATACAAATGCTTTCAGACAATTGAGCCTCTTGAACGAAGTGGAGGTCATGCGATTTTTTTAAAGGACAATGTAAATATAGATTTTTCTTTTGGTGGACAAGAACTTGTTGGACTTACATGTCTCGCAAGGGTCGAGAGTTTGGTTTCTTTCATGTGTCTCTTCCCAAACCTAGGCAGTCCTTATGGGAAAGAGTGTCTAGAATTGGGGGAGGCGAGACCCTTGGTGTATGATAGGAAATTTCAACAAAATCCTATCTAATGAAAAAACAATTAGGAGGACCGATTGGAGAGGAGTATACTTTTTGGCGCTTTCGAGACATGTTAGAGTGATTTAACATGGTGGAACTTGAGAGTATTGGCAACAAGTTTACTTGGAGAGGATAGAGAGGGGACCATACTACTTGGTGTATATTGAACCGTTGTTTTACCAACCCCGTAATTTATTCCCAAATGCTCACCAATGGTTCTTGGAGAGGTTGGGGTCTGTTCATAAATCGGTACTAGTGAAATTTATGGGAGAACAAGATCCATTCTAGGGACAGTTTCGCTTTGAAAAACGATTGGTAGAAGACCCAATATCTAAAGAAGTGGTTCAAACATAGAACCATCAAGCATATTATGGACATCAATCTAGTTTATTGAGGATTATTGGTTGTCGTAGGGCGATAAGTAAATGGAAGAAAATCAAGAATACCATTTCGGAGACTCATATTTGTTTTCTTTAGGAGGAATTAGATGGACTTGAAGATTTGCCTTCTCGAAAAACAAGACGTGTTTGTAAGATTAAAGAGGAGGTAGTCTAAGCTTATAGACGCGGAGAGACTTTTTGGCGTCAAAATTTCCGAGAAAAGTGGCTTTGTGAGGGTGATAGAAACACGAGGTTTTTCAGTCAGTTGTTAAGTCAAATCGGGTGAGAAATTCTCTAGGTACTATGCTGGATGAAAACAATATTGAACATACCACTGATAAAGGGAAAGCAGAGGTGGCCATCTAATTCTTCTCCAACATGTTCACTGAACGGACTAGATTGTGTCTAGCTTTCAAGCCTTTCGCTATCCACAA
>OVAP01003476.1:0-16570 GCA_900406295.1 Aurinia saxatilis
AAGCCGTCGCAAATTTCCCTCGCAAACGGCGTGTTTTCTTGTAGTGATGGCATTTCTGTAAATATATTTTCTGTCAAAAGTACTATAGATATGTGAATCTAAACTAATAATTAAAAAAAGTTAACTAGTAAACTAGTAATTAAACAATAAATTGATGCTATTCTAGTAAATCCAAAAAAAAAAAAAAAAACTATGTTGTTAAAAGGAAAAAATAAAAAGAGTACAATCATTCCTTTAGCTTGTGAGCCATTATGACATGTGTTCTCTCTCAAATATCATAACAAGAATTAATGCATATATAGAAGAAATCAAACCGACATCTCTTCATACATTAACATGTCGATATTAATAACTAATTCATCTATTTTTTCTTAAATACAGTATGACGTACTATTTAATAAAATTAAAATCAGACCACTTTATTAAAAGAGGCATGTTGAAGAACTCTTTAGTTCGTGTTGTTCACGTGTATTATTAGCTTTTTGATAATTTTCTTAATTAATCATATCTGTTTAGTCCATAAGCGAAGGAGTAACCGATCGAATAAGCAAAGGATTTTTTTTAAAAATTAATCAAGAGTGCAAAGTGTACCTCCATCGCATAATCATAACGGTCCATCATGCATATTTTGGTGCATGTTGTTATTCAGTGGTCGAAAAGAGTTTCTTAAGAAATTTTCTTATTATACTTTTGTCTCACAGATTAATTCATGCATACATAGTAATTGGTTATCGATTAATGCATATCTTGGCTAGTTAAGCACTTATTTAAGCAGAAACTACATTCGTCGTCATAGTCATTACCATGGAGACAAGAACAAGACACATACGTACAATATTTCTCCCCAAACTTCCATTCTACCTTTTCGGTAATTAGGTGAAGCTTTAAAAGGAAGGATTTACCATCGTCACGATATACCTATTTGTTAACTTTGTTTGATCCATTTCAATATTTCGTTAATTTTTGTAATATTCAGTGATTATTATTTATAAATAACATAGCTAGAGAATATTATCTTGAATATAAATAACTCATCTCACGTGCTTAAAAGAATGATGGATACGAGAAAAAAAAAGAATGATGGATCACTGTTTGGTTCCGCAAAATGCTAAACCAGCCATGTTAGTAAAATTAATACCATGTCCTTTCATTCTTAGAAGCTAATCAACCACTTGATGTTGATATGTATTTTATGTTCTAAATGCGTTGGGAATGCAAGAATTAAATCGCTTTAGATGCACGGTTATAAGGAGAAAAATGGGATCAAACACATGCAACGATAGTAATATAGTATCTCATTGAATGGATCGGAATCCACAAAATATTTGTTAAAAAACCATATATTACCCTCAAGTCCTCACCATGACAAGATCAAGCTATTCACCATACGCTATTCTTTCCCGGGCACATTATATTGGATGTGAACGGAACAACTGGCACCAAGACACAGGAGAAAAAAAAGAAGAAGAAGACAGGCACCAAGACGTTCAACCAACTCCGGTCACAACCCTCAGGCGCATATTAGATATCATGCTTCGTAAAAGAACTAGCTCTATTCGAAAAACAGGAGACACAAGCCTCGATGACGAATTGCAGCAGTGGTTTGCATCACACTAGATTTCACTCTGTCTTACAGTCTTTATAAAAATTATGTTGCTGTTTTACATTGTTTACGTTTCTCTAAACAGACACACTTGATGTAAAATAGGGTTTTCTATTTTGAATACTACTTTAACATTCATTCAAAAAAATTATCCTCAAATCTAGGATTTCTCATTGGATATGGTTACACTAAATATGGATCGCTCATGCCAAATCAGGAACGTCAAGACTACAAATGTCTTATAGATGTTAATGGGAAGCGGTTTATATCTTTTCACATTAGATTGTATTTGCTTTTTACGATTAAATTTTTGTTAAGAGAAATGAATCTACACATAAACATTTATCTTTTTCTTTATTAAGATTTGAAAACAAAAATTTAAATAATTAATAATTTCATTAATATTTAGAGAATAGCGGTTGTCTTCAGTATTGTCTTGGTTGGCATATTAGTCGGCTTTCTCATTATACTTGAATGAATTTATAGATATCAAATTCTAATTTGGATTAAAGTAACAAATCTTTTTTATATATTATTCGCTAGAAATATGGTTGAGAAATAGTAAATTTAATCGACCAGAAATTGTAATCTCATGATTAAGTTAGCGTCGTCAGTGTGTCACCGCATGAATTTGAACCAATATTAAATAATAAGAAGTGAACATTAAATTTCTATTGATTGATTAAATCTACATATACCATATTAAATTAGATTGATAGTTTTTTTTTCCATTGATAAAAATTGTTCCAGTATGCTTTGTAGTTTTTTTTTTTTCTTTCTATCTTCACTTGTGGTCCAAACCTACCCCATCTATATAAAGATGTATGCTAACTCTCTAAAATGGTATTTTCTTTTGCAGGCACATTAAAAAGCCCAACAACAAACATCAAGAGCAATATCTTCAAAATCACAAAAGAGATAACGAGGGGTCATCAAGATCTCCTAAAAACAAAAGAAAAAGAAAAGGGAGAGTCACCTGAAAGAATAAAAAGGTGAGATGTCTTCAAAGTGTCATATTTAAGGAGCAAATTATATACTTTTTCTCTTTTTGGTTGTTGGTAAAAGAATGCTCCCAGGACTTGCAACCCTATTATTCTGTAAAGTCCGCTTATTACCAAAAAAAAAAAGGCAGAAAGATTATGAATATTCCATGGACCATATGGTGATGGGCCAATGCCTTAATATATTACCATCCTATAATGATTATAAACATCCAAATATGATATATAAAACATTTGTGCATATAGCATTAGATATATAATATGGTGAAGCTACAAAGGTCACCCAATATGTGTGTATGTAAAGCGGTGGGTGAATGGTCAATGTTTTAACGATGGTGAAGTGTCATGGTTTAAAGGTCGCATTGTCGGTTTGGTAGCGACACAACACATCAACGTCGCAGTTTGCACTCTGAACAAAAAAAAATGTTGCCTCGAATCCCCTTCATCATCCGTTTATAGTTTTATACTAAACCCTTTGTGGTTTTGGGTTCTGGTTCAGTACTAAGATGAATTTGCTTATCTAGATTATTGGACTTCCGTTGCTTAGCCCAAACAGATAGCAATTTTTTTAGCCCAAGCCTAACATAAAATTGCAAACTCAATAAGTAAAATTATTCTGTTTCTTCTTCTGCAATCAAATTGGTTAGTAGTCCCGTGTTGTGCCGAAGGTTATTAGTGACTCCATAAGACACGGTTTACAAAGGCTTTTGTAAACTATAGCCTTGTATAGTTGTATTATAGTTTACAAGACACACGGTCTATAGGCACAACTTAAATGTGAGTGTATGTGTTTGCAAGATAAAAATGAAAGCACATGGTCGATTAATTCCATATAATTCAACAGTCCTGAAACCAAATGTCATAACGTTAATGAGTAAAGGCCGTCATAGAGTTTACTTTGGGGTGTTGTAGACGTACGACTTGGCGAAGTAGACAAAGCAAACGAAGGCGATGGAGGTGAGACAAGCTAGTAGCCAATAGAAATAGTCAAGATGTGCCTGGTTCAGGTTATTAGCGAACCAGCTCACTTGACCGGACTGGCTGGTGACTTTCTCAATGACCGATACCATGATGCTACTCATAAAGTTGCCAATGCCTACTACACTTAGGTACAGAGCCAGTCCCAAGCTCCTAAGCTCAACGGGGACTTGTCCGTAGAAGAACTCTTGTAAACCAACCATAGTGAAAACTTCAGATACTCCAGAGAGAACGTATTGTGGAAGCAGCCACCAAATGCTCATTGGCACTGTTGCTGTTGGCGAATCAACTAGCCCGTGATCCCTAGCGGTATTGAGTCTTTTCATTTCAATCAACGCAGCCATTACCATTGAAACAATTGTGAGGAGAATACCTGTGGAAATCCTCTGTAGCATTGTGATTCCTGCTGGCTTATGAGTGATTGATCTTGCAATTGGAACGAGTACACGGTCATAGATTGGGATGAAGATGATGATTGCTAGGCTTATGAAGCATTGTAGTGTTGCTGCAGGGACTAAAATGGTTGGTGAGATTGATCTGTCCATTGTGAATCCTTGCATCGTGAAGAAAGTAGAAGATTGTGCATATACAACGCCATATACTAAACAACACATCCAAATTGGAAGGACACTTAATACAGCTTTTGCATCTTCAATGTCTGCTGAACTACACGAAATCGCTGCCCTGTCCAGGAATCTGAAATTGCCAAAGATCTCATCATGGTGATATCTGAAATGGTGATGTCATTTGGAAAAGGAAACACGATATGAATGTATAAGAAACACAACATGAACGTAAGAACAAACAAAAGCATGTGAACCATGTATTACCTGAATTTCTTGGACCTTTGTATAGGCAGAAGAGCGGTAGAGTCTGAAACAGTCTGTTCCTGTCTTCTAACTGCAGCCACGAAAACACGGCCAATTCTAACGAAAGGGTTACTATGATTTCTTCCTTTTGTTTCTTCTCCTCCGATGCTGAAGCGGTAAGTGTTGGTTCCAAGTAAGAAGAAGAAGAGACCAAGCATCATGGAAAGACATGGAATTCCAAACCCTAGAGTCCAACTCACATTCTCTTGGACATAAGTAGAGATCAATCGAGTGGTCAATGCGGCAGTTGATAATGCAAAATGCAACCAGTTAAAGTAAGAGCTCTGGGTATGGGACTCTTGAGGGTCATGTTCATCAAACTGATCTGCTCCAAAAGCTCTAATGCATGCCTTGAAGCCTCCTTCTCCTATTGCTATCATATAAAGGGCACAAAAGAAGAGTGTCACTTTGACATGAGGAACGCACGAGACGAGTGTTTCTTGATCTTTACATATTGACGGAATGGTCGCTGAAAACGTAAGCAGTCCAAGTCCCTAAAAATGTCAGATTCTTTAAGGGTCATGAACTTAAAATCAACTGAATATGTTGTGTAATATAGAATTGGAGCAATGTTGTTTACTTACCAAGATGTAGAGAGAGGATGTTACAAGAATGGTGCGGAAACGGCCGAGAAAGGAGTCAGCTATAGAACCCCAGATGAGAGGCAAAGCAGCTGCGGATCCGAACCAGAGGTTGACGTTTCTGGCTGCAGCCGCGGTTGACTCCCCTAATGGTCCCGTTAAGTAGATGATGAGATTGGAGGCTATCCCAAAGTAGGCGAATTTCTCAGACATTTGAGCACCGATGACGAAGCCAGAGGATCTCCATCCACCGGAAGAGGATCTGACGGATGGCTTGCCTCTGAAGTCCACGGAGCGCTCCACAACATCATTTGATAGTGTAGTTCCGATCTCAGTATCTTCGGTGGAGATGGACGACATATTTACAGTGTCCGGATGGTTTATTTTATAGTTCTACGGATATACTGCAACGCTTCAAGGTTTTCGGATTTACTATATTACTAGAGATTATAAACTTGATTGCGACAATCAAATTGATTGTGACAATCTTCCTAAGAGTTGACTCGATACTGAAGTTGATTTGTGGGCTTAAATATATTCGACTTTGGAAGTTCGTCCGCACCTCACACCGTATTAGAGTTTTATGATTCTTTCTGTGTTCTTATACAAAATGAGATTCTGTTCAAGCTTTTCTAAATAATACAAATATCTTTCTTTAAATTTCCTTTCTCTTTCTCAATTTAGAATTTCAGAGGGGGGCAATCTCATATATCACATTCAGAAACTTTAGAATGCCCTTTTGAGTCTACTTGATAGTGATTGGATACCGAAATGACAATGTCAATGGTTTATAATAAACTAGGTTTTTGCACGGGTATAGAAGCAAAAGAAGACAAATATTCTAGCCAACTTGTGCATAATTTTGTTGAACTTTGAGCATTAAATCAAAGTTTCAAACACAATATAAACCAAAGTATATGTTGAGATCCGAAATAAGGTGTGTTGAGATTTCACCTCTTCTCTAAGTGTTTTCACTTGTGTTTTGTAAGAACTTGAAAACTGTTTTGAAGAAAGAGTTGAGGGAGAGAGAATTGTAGAAAGTAAACTAGAGATTTATCGAGTTCACCCCCATAACCGGTAAGCTACATCTCGCCGAGAATCATCTCGGAATCCACTAGATCTTTTAGTTTACAGAGATTGATCTTAAGGATTATACAAAGCTCTGTTTCTTGCTCTGTTTCTAACCTCTTAAGACCTGTTCTATCTCTCTTACTGTGATACACCTAAACTTACACTGAACCTCACTATATATAGACAAACTAGTGAGAGGAACATTAGGTTTAACACGCTTGTACAAAGGAGGCCATTAAAGCTCCTTTGTCTCTTTGTATCACAGCTACCCATCTCTGCAAACTCAGACCTGCAATCTGTACACTGCCTCTTTTGTTTTTATTGTAATTCTGATTTTGTCTCAAAAAGCGACGTTTCTTCTTAGCAACAAAACGCAGAACTTTTGGCTAAGACTGAAGCCTCTGTTTGATCCAGAATGTCTCAAACACTTCGTCGACTCTTTGCTTCTTTACTTGAGCCATTACTCATAACACTCCACCTTGGCGAGAGTACTTGCAGACGAGCTTATCTAGTTTCTTGGATTCCGTTCTCGGTTCCCTGACTTGCTCAGGCTTGAATAATTTTGAGAAGCTCCATCGCATTATGAAGCTTACTCACTGGTAGAACTTTGGTGAACATGTCGGCCGGATTGTGTTCGTGTGAATCTTCAACACTTTCACTTCTCCTTCTGCTATCATGTCCCTGATAAAATGCAATCTAACATCTATATGCTTTGTCCTCTCATGGTGAACTGAGTTCTTGGACAAAGCAATAACACTTTGACTGTCACAAAAAACCTCCACAAAGTCTTGATGAAAACCCAATTATGACATCAAACCTTTCAACCACACAGCTTCTTTAACTGCTTCAGTTAGGGCCATATACTCCGCTTCTGTAGTTGAGAGAGCAACAACCTTTTGCAATCCCGACTTCCAACTCACGGTATTACCACCAATAGTGAAAAAAAAACCGGTTATTGATCTCCTCTTATCTTGATCTGCTGCATAAGCGCTGTCACAATAACCTCTGATCACAAAATCACATTCCTTTGAATAAACCAGGCTTGTCTTCTTAGTTCCTTTTATGTATCTTAGAACCCACTTAACTGTTTCCCAATGAATCTTCAAAGGACTGCTCATAAACCGACTGATAACTTCAACAGGATAAGCTAAATTTGGTCTTGAATCGATCATCGAGTACATTATGCTTCCTACTGCGTTTGAATATGGTACTGACCTCATGTACTCCGCTTGATTTTTAGTTTCCTGTTTGGTTGCAAACTTTAACTTGAAATGAACTCCCAAAGGTGTTTGAACAACTTTAGCTTGATCCATCTTGAACGTTTTTAAAACCTTTTCCAAATACCCTTCTTGTGACAGCTCCAATGTTCCTTTAACTCTGTCTCTTTTAATCTCCATACCAAGAATCTTCCTTGCAGGTCCAAGATTCTTCATCTCAAATTCTGAGCTAAGCAGTTTCTTCAGTTTCTTTATCTCCTCCATATCCTCCATAGCATGCTATCAGCATATCGTCGACATAAAGAAGCAAGTACACATTAGTATCTTTGTGAACTTGCTTGTAGTAAACACATGTATCATAACTGCTCCTCTGAAACTTTGCCTGCTTCATGAGAGAGTCAAATCTCTGATTCCATAATCTCGGAGATTGTTTCAGGCCATACATCGACCTCCTTAGTAGACACACTTTCTCAGGTGAGTCTTTATCTATGTATCCTTCAGGCTGGTCCATGTATATCTCCTCTTCTAGGCTTCCATGTAAGAACGCAGTTTTGACGTCCATCTGCTCAAGTTCCATGTCAAACTTTGGCACAACAGATAACATTGCTCTTATGGAAACATGCTTCACTACCGGAGCGAAGATATCTTGGTAATCCACTCCTTCCTTTTGGGAATAACCTTTAGAAACCAATCTAGCTTTGAATCTTGCTTTTTCAATTCCCGGTATGCTTGGTTTTCTTTTAAACACCCATCGACAGCCTATCGTCTTCTTCTTTTGAGGCTTATGAACTAAATCCCAAGTGTGATTCTTCCTTAGTGAAACAATCTCTTCATCTGCTGCTCCTCCCCACTTCTCACTATCTACATCTCTCATTGCTTCTTGATAGTTTCTGGGCTCTGAATGACATACATCTTCTGCCATCATAAGTGCAAAACCAACAAGATTTGAATCATCGTATTTAAGAGGTCGCTGGATTATCCGTCTTGTTTTGTCTCTTGCTAGTTGGTAATTCTCTAGAGGATTCACACTGTTTTCTTCACTTTCTTCTTCCGATTCAATCTGTGGATCATCTTGTGTTTGCTTTTGAGTTTCAGCATCTTCGTCTTCCTCTTCATCAGCTCCACCTAGATCTGTAAAGTCTATTGTACTTGTCTCAGGTGGAATAGACACTTCTATTCTCCCACCTTCCTTTCCCCGATCAGGTTCTTGATGTAGATCTTTATAAAGTTTATCCTCCTGAAACACCACATCTCTAGCAATAACACACTTCATCTCTTCTAGTAACCAAAGTCTGAAGCCTTTTACACCGGAAGGATAGCTAATGAAAACTCCTTTCTTGGCCCTAGGATTTAAATTCCCTTTATCAGCATGAACGTAAGCTATACATCCAAACAATTTCAGATTATCATAATCTGGCTTTGATCCCGTCCAAACCTCCTCTGGAACTTCAAACTCAAGAGCGGATGCATGTGATTTGTTGATTTGATGTATTGCAGTTGTTGCCGCTTCAGCCCAAAACGATTTTAGCAACCCGGATTCACTCAGAATACACCTCACCTTCTCCATTATGGTTTGGTTCATCCTCTCCGCGACCCCATTTTGCTGTGGTGTGTAAGCACAAGTTCTGTGTCTTACCACCCCTTCCTCTTTACAAAATTCATCAAAATCTCTGTTGCAGAACTCAAGATCATTATCCGTTCTAAGTATCTTTATCTTCTTTCCAAGCTGGTTCTCAATCATTCTTTTCCACTCTTGAAAACTCTTAAAAGCTTCATCTTTCTTTCAAAGAAAATATATCCAAACTTTCCTAGTGTGATCATCTATGAAAGTGATAAAGTACTGACACTTACCAAGAGATAGTGGTACGTTTGGAGACCCCCAGAGATCTGAACGAATGTAGTCTAGCTTGTCACTGGTAACATGTTTGGCATCTCCAAATGTCACTCTATGCGTATTTCCATAAACGCAGTTCTCGCAAAACTCCATATCAGTGACTTTAGACTTATTCAGATAGCCTCTTTTTACCAAATGATGCATCCCTTTCTGACCCATATGCCCAAGCCTGCTGTGCCACAACTTCGTTTCATCTTTGACACTCTCAGACATGTTCACTTCCCCTGTTACAACTGATCCTTTCAGGAGATAAAGAGTATCAGATTTCTGAGCTTTCATGAGTACCCTGCATCCCTTCAATATATGCATAACTCCCTTCTTGGACTGAAACCTGTAGCCTTGATATTCTAAAGTACCAAGAGAGATTAAGTTCTTTGAAAACTCAGGGATATACCTCACGTTTGTGAGCAGTATTGTTGTGTTGTCTTCATTTTTTATCCTGATGCTTCCAAAACCTTTGACCACAGAATGTGTATCATTTGCCATCCTCAATTTGCCATTCTTTGTCTCGTGGAACTCAGCAAACCAGTCCTTTCTTGAGCACCTATGAAAAGAGCATCCGGTATCCATAATCCACTTGTCATTCATGTCTTCACCCATAGAGAGTAACACTTCTGATACCATTAGAGCAACAACATCATTTGATTGACCAATCACATTTGAGGCTTCACCTATCTCTCCTGAGCCTCCTATCTTGTTTCTCTCCTTCCAGACATAGCAATATTTGTTGTAATCACCTTCTTTCCCACAAATCCAGCATTCCTTCTTACCAATTCTTCCTCTGGACTTTGATCTACTCTTTCCTATATTCTTTTAATCCGGCTTCACTCTCTTGTCTGTTCTTCCTCTTGTTTCCCTCGAAAACAAACTATCTGCAACATTCTTTTGTTTCACCATCTGTCCAAACTCAAGTTGCTTTGAGTGAATAACACCAACAACATCATCCAAAGAAAGACTATCCTTGCTGTACTTTAAAGTGTCTCTAAGTCCATCAAAAGCTTTAGGTAAGGCCATTAACAGTATAATAGCTTGATCTTCATCTGGAATGTTTACCTGGACATGTTCCAGATCTGCTATAAGCTTGAGTAGTTCATCTACACCCTCTTCAATGGATGCAGATTCGGAGACCTTGTAGCTATAGAGCTTTTGCTTGAGGTAGATTCTGTTTGGAAGCGCTTTTGACATGTACAGTTGATCCAACAACCTTAGCATTCCTGTCCACATAGTATAATCTGCCCTCCCATCAAACTTCTCGAAATCTGTCTTTACTGTCGTCATGACTTAGTAAAGGTGACGCCTTTCTTGTCAAAGATGAAACCTTTGACGTAAAGATTAAATCTCTATATCTCCTTCCTTCAAGGACACCTCCCTTACTGAGAAAAAAACTTCTTCTTTCCCGTAACCAGTAGCTCTGATACCAAACTGTTGAGATTTCACCTCTACTCTAAGTGTTTTCGCTTGTGTTTTGTAAGAACTTGAAAACTGTTTTGAAGAAAGAGTTGAGGGAGAGAGAATTGCATAAAGTAAATGACACTAGAGATTTATCGAGTTCACCCCCATAACCGGGAAGCTACATCTCGCGGAGAATCATCTCAGAATCCACTAGATCTTTTAGTTAGATTGATCTTAAGGATTATACAAAGCTCTGTTTCTAACCTCTTAAGACCTGTTCAATCTCTCTTACTGTGATACACCTAAACTTACAATGAACCTCACTATATATAGACAAACTAGTGAGAGGAACATTAGGTTTAGCACGCTTGTACAAAGGAGGCCATTAAAGCTCCTTTGTCTCTTTGTATCACAGCTATCCATCTCTGCAAACTCAGACATGCAATCTGTACACTGCCTCTTTTGTTCTTATTGTGATTCTGATTTTGTCTCAGACAAGAAAAGCGACGTTTCTTCTTACCAACAAAACGCAGAACTTTTGGTTAAGACTGAAGCCTCTGTTTGATCCAGAATGTCTCAAACACTTAGTCGACTCTTTGCTTCTTTACTTGAGCCATTACTCACAACAAGGTGGACATGTAATTAGTAGAAATTTCAATTATTTGCACTATGTGACAAAGCTACCCACTTACAAGTTACAACAACAAAACCAGATAAATAATAGAAAAATTAAGAAAACTTCAAGAAATAATGTTAGTTTCCGGAACAAGTGATGATGATGCATGCAAGAATTTAATTTGCTGTCAGCATTGAGAACCACACACAAAAAAGACTATACAAATTAGTCATAAGCTTATGTAGAAGAAGATATATGACGATTAATTACGTTAAGTTAGAGAAGACATTCGTACAAAATAAAAAGTAAATCTTCCCAAGCCTCTTTCAACACTCAGTCTTCATTGATGTGGAAACAGAGAGTAATTTTGTGAGGTAAAAGAGAAACTTAATAAAGAAACACATTGTTAAAATATGATATGTATATGTATATGGGAAAGCAGAGATGTAGTGTAGTGTGAAATATTTTCAAATGTTTGCTTTGTTATTCAAGGATGAAAATAAGTTTGATTTGTCGTTTTGGAGTTATAGTTGTCCACTATGCTGATTACAAGTTACAACGAATTGTATAGGATTGTGGTGGAGATGCAGATAGAGAAGAACCTTAAAAACAAAATATGGAATCGATAAATGATGTAATTACCTTGAAGAAGAAAAAGCTTATCTTTTGAAGTGAATTGAACGATGGATTGTGTAATATCCCAACTCCGGTAAGCTGGATGTTTCCGGTTTAATAAATCAGTGGACTTTTGTTAATTTTTCGATTTTGGGTCAAAGTCCATCTATTTAGCCCCAAATTGAATTACAAGCTATAAAAGAAGAGAGAAAAAGGGAACCCTAAACCTAACCTCTCTACAGTCTGTTGCTTGTGTTGCAAGTTAAGACCATATATAGACTTTTGTGTGAAATTGTGTGTAGTACTATGATTAATATTGTAACTGATATATGTGGTGGTTTATGAAACGGTTAGGTTACCATGTTATCAGAATATGGTAGAATTTGTGTGTTATTGGTTAAGGATACGTTCCTAGCCCATCTGAATATGTTTATCTGGTTATAGGAGACGTCCTTAACCCATCTGAATCTCGTATTGCTGTTGGTCAAGGATACGTTCTTAACCCATCTGAAATAAACGTGAGCCGCGTAAATGGCCGTGCATAATCATGTGTATGTTGCATCTGATGTGAAATTAGGTGGTTAAATAGATGTTATTAGTATGCAGTAGTTATATATAAACTGTTGTTTGTGAGTCTTGTATGTGTGTTAACCGGTAAGCTTATAATTGTTGTACTGTGGATTTGGTGAGCTTACTCGCACCTTGAGTTACTCACCTCTCCTCTTCCCCTTTCTTCCAGGTTAGGTGGTTGAGTACGAATTGAGCATTTCGTGGTGTGTGTTGTTTTGGCGCCAAGATTTGATCTCCGCTTGTGGTGACTCCGAAATGACTTTTTGTCTAATTTGTTGTCTCAAGACTCCAATCTGACCTTGGTTTGTACCGGGTGGGTTGGGTCTTACAGATTAAGTATCATATACCAATATAGCCAGCGGTTGATTGAAGAGAAAGACATATATATACAAAACGATTGCAACCGTAAATAACGTGAGAGAGATCATGGGCATAGAGAAATATATGCGGATGCTTTAGGTTTATCAATAATAACAATTACTTTAACTTTTTTTTTGTTGCTCTCTAAATTATAAATTTTGTATGTAGGACATGTATCCTTTTTGCTAAGGTGCCATTTCAGAGTGATTTTATGATTCTCTTACTAATTTGTGTTTTATATATATAGAGATGAGAGTTATTTGCAGGTCATTGACACGTTTTCATAATTTAAAGGAAAGATGGTCATATAAAAAAAAAATGATAAAGACTGATCGAAACCAGAAAGAGATTAAAAGTGTAATTGAGAATGTAACACAATGGGAAATAAGGAATTGAGTTCGAAATAACAAGAAAGAAATATGTGTGTAGTGTAGTGTTCCAGATGGAGAAAAAGTAGTGTCCCTTCTTGTTATCTTATACTTGTTAATCTCAAATTTCTTTGACCAATTGATGTCAAGATTGGCGCGTTGCCTCTTAAAATTTTCGGTTATATACTTATGAACCGCATTCACATGTGGTCACGGGCTTGGGCCGAATATTGTAAACGTGATGTAACTCTAGACGGTTACGTTTGTAAACCAATATTGTATATTTGGAATGAGCATATCTGCCTTGGACAATTTGTAAATCACATCACCAGGAAGGACATAATATCTCTCACCCAAATATTCATTTAACTAAAATATCCATACAAATATATATATTCCTGACATAAACAATTAAAGCTCATTCAAATTAATTTTTGCGAAAAAAACAAGTAGGAAACGAGAACAATTTAGTGAAAACTAGCGTTACATGACGTACACAATAACTAAACAGATGGCAGTTTCAACTATTGCATCCCATACTCTCAAAAGAAGCCTTAATCATGCACCGGCGGTGGAAGATTACACGGAGGCGGTGGCGACGGGTACACGTAAGGCGGTGGTGGCGGTGGGGAAGGATACACGTATGGTGGTGGTGGTGATGGCAGAAGTGGCGGTGGTGGACTAGGTGGAGAGCAACCGAAGGATGCACAATCAATAGGATAAGAAGCAAAAGCTTGACATTCGGCGAGAGAGCGTTGCATTGGCCTCAAAGGTAAACAGTTTCTACGATCATCAAACTCCTGAAGTCTCAGACAGACCGGTGGCTCACCGGAGAAGAAGTTGTACGAGTAAGTGAAGTTCTCCAAGCTCGGTAAACGGCAGATACTCTCCGGAATGCAGCCGGAGAATTTGTTATGGGCGACGTTCAACTGCTCCAAACGCTTCATATCACCCATTGTCTCCGGCAACGAACCGACCAAACTGTTGAAACTCACGTCGAAAACCGTCAACTGGTTTAACAAACCGATTTCCCGGTTTAAGCAACCGCTTAGCCTAGAATTCGAGAGAATAACCTCATGCAATGTTTCCCCCATATTGTAGAAACTTGGAGGTATACAAGATCCCTGGAGATCATTGTTGGCTAAAACAAGAACCGAGACAGGGGAGTTTCCGATGTTTTCCGGTATCCTAAACCGGAATTTGTTGTTGTTAATGAAGAGAGCGTCGAGGTTGAGATCAAAGAGTTGGTTAGGAACATCTCCTTGGAACTCATTGAACCGAATGTCGAGAAACTTCAAAGAAGGTAAAGAGAAGATTACGGAAGGAAACTCCCCGGAGAGTTTATTGTTGCTGACGTCAAGCTCGTGAAGAAGTTTGAGACAGTCTAGAGTTTTGGGGAGTTGACCTTGGAAACGGTTGGAATTGATATGGAATAAGGCAAGATCGGTTAAGAGACCAAGCTCTAGTGGGAGATAACCGGCGATGTTAGCCTGGTTTAAGTCTATACCGGCAACGGTTTGGAGGTAGGGGTTGTCTAGAGCCGGTGCACAGAACACTCCTGTGTAGTTACAAACATGAGGACCACACCAGTTTGAAGTGAAGCCGTTTGGGTCTGAGGTGATGTAGAGTTTCCATGCTTGAAGAGCTGTGTAAGCCTGTAAGAGCTTTGGGTTTGTGATTGGAGGAAACCATGGAGCATGTGCGTAGCACGGGTTGATCGGAGGAGTGTAAGTGAAAACTTGAGGAAGAAGGAGGAGGAAGAAGAAGAAGATGGAAGAAGTGGCCAAGAACCGCCACTGGAAGAAGGAGGTTTCTTCTCCCATTTTTGTTTGTTTTGGAAATGGGACTAAAGTATAAGGTTGTATATGTATAGGGGAAGCGTTGTAACCACTTCCGTTGAAACAAGTTTATATTTTGATGTGTAGGAAAAATAATTGTAGATGATTAATTCAAATGTGATGGTTAATATTTTTTTTAAAGAAGAATATATAGAAACAATGGGTGACAGGGGAGCATTAATTTGACTTTCATCGGTTTGGTAGAGAAGGTCAGAATTAGCAAAGAATGTTCTTTGATCCCTCCCTAATCATGCATCTAAAGTTTACATTATCTATTCACTGTATATCGTACCCATCCGACTTCTTCATCAAATTGGATAAAAATATAAACGCTCTAATAGTCAAATATCCTTGTTATACTACTTATACATCACATCCAAAATCAAACTTAAAATAACAATATTAATATTAATATAGGCAGAATGAAAAAAAGACAGATTCAGCTTTTATATGTGACGCTTCTGTATATAAGTATATGGTAAACTGTGCTAGGTATTTAAGATTAAAAGGCGTACGTAATTGAAATATCCGGTTTACTAGTTTTCCTTACTGTGATAGCACAATCCAGTTAGATTAATAGAGTTTATTAAAAACATATTTTAAAGTAAAAATCTTCATTGTATAACAGGAAATCAATTTCAAATGCATGGTCTTTATAGAATCGCGGAAGATCATCTTCATTAGTCAACTCAGGATCTTCATTAGTCAATTTTTTTCATGGGAGGATAACTGATGGAAACTTGAGTATAGCCCATATGTATTTTTTTAAAAATTAATTAACCATCAAAATTTGGAACTGAAACTTTAACTTTTATGGATTCTGATTTAGCTTTTATGCGATTGTATTTGGAAATATTCTTTATTATAAGTAGATTCAAACTAAAAACCTTTTCTCTAAAAAAAACCACTAGACTAAAGTTTAATTTTTGGTAGTTTTAGATATTTAATAAAACTTCCTGGACCAGGTTCATGCGTAACATCCAACACCAACATTTTTTTTTTTTTTAACAATCTTTTGTTTTCAAGCTTTTTCTTTAGATATACAATAAAGATAGGGTCCCGGGGTAGGGTTCGAACCTTGGGTAACTCTTTAAACTTTAGACACCGACTGCTGGCCCCCACGGATCTAACAGCTTCCATTACTTGTTTTCTTATATAATTTCTTCGGAAAAACTGATAAAGCTGGTTTAGAAAAAGATAAAAGTTGCGTTCGAAGAAATTATGTAAAGCCAAAAAAAGATTGTAACTCCTGACTCCCTTAACAATATTGGGATATGAATTGAAGTCTCGATCGAGGTACATGTGTTAAGTACTGTTGAACAGTACACGAAGATAAGTTTAAATAAACAGGCTCTTAAATGCATAATGTGTAGCCCACGACAATTGGCTTGTTTCTTCGACAAAGGGTACACCATCCAGCACACATCACACATGTAATACATAAATTCATAGGCCTCATTTAGTAAAATAGTCACACGATAGTTGTTACTTGTTGTTAATTACCACCAGAAACACGGTTTAGTAAACTTTTAGTCTTATTTTATATTATTAGGGCTTATATGGGCTAGCCCATTTTATGTAACTAGGGTAGCTTAGG
>OVAP01003477.1:0-16567 GCA_900406295.1 Aurinia saxatilis
GAAAAAAAAACAAACATGTGAAAACATTAGTCAAACAAAATGTTTACAAAATAAATAAATACATAGGCACATCATAATGGTTTACAAAGCGGTAGCGAACTATCAAAGTTTGGCTACAATTAGTGTAGATTATTGCTACACCAATCTTTTTTACAGTAAATACAAAGACACATCACAATGGTTTCCAAAACGGTAACGAACCATCAAATTTTGGCTACAATTAGTGTGTGTTATTGCCAAGCCAATCCTTTCACAACCATTTTTCATAATACAACCTCCGTTTTTCTGCGTCATAATATAAAGCCACACAATTGCTACGTCTTTGTACATACGACTAAGTTTTTATTCAACTACACATAGAATGACAAACTCAATCACCCTACTTTTTCCTTATATTTTCTTTTAATAAATAGTTCAATATGTGTTATTCTTACCAATATCCATGATACGGTAAGTGAAGTAACATTTTCTCTTTCTTTTTTAAATATACCTCTTCTGAATAGTAAAAATGTCTACTAATGAAATTCATGATTTATGATTTATCTATACAAATTTATTTCAAAGAGAAACAAATAATTAATAAATAAATAACTCACCAAAAATGGAAAAAAAATAAAATAGACAAAACAACTAAATAATACGTTTAACTTAAGAGATAATTAAGTTTTATATGTAATTTGAAAATTTCTTTAAATCAATCTACAATAATTTGATTTCAAACATACACTAACTAACAACAATATGATGTGAGGAGAACAAATACTCTACCCAAAAGATTATATGTAAAAATCATAAACTAAATGCCTTATTTAAATCAAACTAGAATATTTGTTTGGCTTAAAGATACACTCACTCGCAACAATAATAGAAAACCAATTACAATATTCAATTAAAAAGAGCAAATATTTCCCCTGATAACATGAATCGAAACAAGTATAAAATATTAAATAACAATGTATAATATAAGGTTTCATTAAAATTAAGGTTTAGTGAAATAAAAAATAATAAAACATATATAAATAAGGATACATAAATATATCGAATAAAACCTGTGCGTAGCACGGATACTCACCTAGTTATATGATAATATTTCCTAGGTGGTGCCCCACGCTAAAGCGTGGAGATAATTATTTAAAATTAGTTGAACTTTAAATGTTTTAACATTAGACAATTACTCAACGTAAACCAAACCAATGTAAATGACGACATAAAAACCAAAAAGCCAAAAACTACTCAACTAAACCTAGTTCATAACATTCGTTTTAAAGAAAATTCCTCTCATCAATTGTTAGGATTTCTTCAAAAATCTTAGGACCTCTCACGATACTGAACAATATTATTATATGGTAAATTTCTCCACACACACTTGGCACGATAGTGGTACGACTAATCACTCGACATGTCAAATACTTTCTAATTTATTTGGAAAATCAACATACATGAGTTTCTCAACCGCGTGAAACCACATCAAGTTGAATATTTTGAAAGATGTGGTGAAAATTGATACTGTAAATTAAAAAAAAAACTTTAAAGCACGGAGATAAGTGAGAATTTCAAAAATACTATTTTTTGGTGTAGTTTTTTTTTTCAAAAAGACCTTTTTACATTTAAAAAAAGTAAATTACCGTTTTTAATTTTAAAAATCTCTTATAATGTTTTTGAGATTTTAGTGTTTAGGATTTTAGGGTTATTCAAAAAACACGAAAATCTAAACCCTAAAACCTTAAACCTTAAACTCAAGTAACACTAAACTCTAACCCCATAAGGTTTTAACCCTAGATCTTGGAACCCTAAACGAACTCTAAATCCTAAAAGACCATATTTTTATTTTTACATTTTTAAAGTAAATTACAATTTTAAATATTTCAAAAATGTCTTATGATGTTTTTCGGATTTTAAGGTTTATGATCTAGGGTTTACGGTTAAAACCCTAAACATTAAAATCTTAAACACCAAAAATATCTTTATTCAAAACATTCTAAATCCTAAAACCTTAAATCTTAAGCCCAAATAACATTAAACCCTAATCATATAACATTTTAATCCAAACTTTAAGCTATGGTTCCCTAAACGAACTCTAAATCCTAAGAAGTGGGAGATTCATACAATCCGGGTGACTCTTACATTGGGAGATTGATAAATCGAGCTCGGAACTGCAGTAGATTTTTGTAGTGAGAAAAAAAAAGAGGAGATGTCAGCATTTATGTAGAAAAGAATTGTAGATAAAAATAACATGACTTCATTTATATGTTTTTAATAACCATTTAATATATATATTTTATTTATTATAGTTATCATACGTTAGACATGGTTAATACTATTTTTTCAGAAGCAACCATATGTTACGCTGAAATTAACAAATAGACACAGGGTGCAACTGGTTGTATTATTAGAGTAACAAATTTCAGAGTAATCTACAATTACTCTCAATTATCCTAAATTTACACCAATTGCCAAAATATTAAATTTAGAGGAATTCTTGTGGGGTCCATATAATAGAGGAATAAAATCAGTATTCCTCTAAAATTTATTCTCCTTTTAAAGAGGAGAGGAATAATATTACGCTGAAAGTTTTTATTGTTCCTCTAACTAATGTTATTCTATTCTTTTTTTTCACTCAAGTATTACTCTCTATTCCTCTATTTTACATCTAGTTCCAGCCACAGTGATTCTCCTCGCGGAGAATTCGAATAATCATGACTTTAGCTTTTTTCCTATTCTTTTTATATGATTTTATAGTAAAAATATTTGAATTTTAAAAGAGTTTTTGCCAAATAACAATATATACAAAAAGATGATATAAGTAAGCAGATAATGTTCTTTAGTAACAACATTTTTTATCGTTAATGAGTATACTTTTGTTTTTTGAACTATTTTTATCGTTGATGAGTATACTTTTTTTTTCAAATCATTATGGACCGTAGAAAAATCAAATTGGATTTAAACGAGTTCAATAGAATGGTTATTCCATAAAAAAAATTTTGTTTGCCAATAACCTATGAGGATATTAACAAATAAACACATTGATTTCCGTGCAGAAATCCAAATAATTCATGACTTTAGATATATTGTTTCAATGAATCCAAATAATTTTAAAAGAATGTTTTCCAAATAATACCATATGCAAAATATTATATAAGTAAGTAAGTAACGATTGTTTTGTTTCACCAACATACAAAACAAATATAAATAAAGATGTGATTAAAATATTTATTAATTGCCTATTTTCTAGGTTTTCTGATTAAAAGTTTTTGTTTACTAACAACCTACGCAAAATTTATGGTTAATGAGTATATTTTTGTTTTTTTAAAAATTATCGTTAATGAGTATATTTTTAATAAATAAACAGAGTGATTTCCTTCGCGGAGAATCCAAATAATTCATGACTTTAGCTATTTTTTCTTTTTTGGTTTTTTTATATGATCTTATAGTCAAAACACTTGAATTTTTAGAGTTTTCGTAAAATAATAACATATGCAAAAAGATGATATAAGTAAGCAACTAACGTTGTTTCGTTTCACCTACCTACCTACAAAAAAATATAAATAAAAATGTGATTAAAATATTTGTTAATTGGTCAATGTTTTAGGTTGTCTAATTCAAAGTTTTTGTTTGCCAACAACCTATGCGAAAATTTATCGTTAATGAGTATACTTTTGTTTTTTAATGAGTATTTTTTTTAACTAATTCAGTTTTTCCTTTTTTATCATCATGGGCCGTAGAGAATCTAAAACGGGGTTCAATGACATATCACATATCCAATAATATTAAGACATGTAATCATTTTTTAATAGAGAACCTTTTTTATCGTTATGGATCGCAGAGAAATTAAAACAGATGTTGATGACATGTCACATATCCAATAATATTACGACACCTATTTTTTTAAAATGAAAAATCGTAGAATCATTGTGAGCTCGCCACTTAGGTGGTGTCCGCGCTAAAGCGCGGAATTATTATTTAAAATACATTTCTAATTTAAATTTAAAATATTTTAAAATTAGACAAATATTCAGCTTAAACCAAAGAAATGTAACTAACAACATAAAATTAAAAAGACAAAAGTTACTCAACTAAACCCAGTCCATAGCATTCGTTTAAAAAAGATTGAAAAATCCTACCATCAATTGTTAGGATTTCTTTAAAAATCTTAGGACCTCTCACGATATTGAACAACATTATTAGATGATAAATTTGTCCACACAAACTTGACACAAAAGTGATACGATCAATCACTCGACATATCAAATCCCATTCTAATTTATTTAGGAAATCAACATATTGAGTTTCTTAACCGTGTGAAAACACAACTTGAATATTTTGAAAGATGTGAAGAAAATTGATACTGTAAAATAGCAAATAAACAACTCTAAAGCACGAAGATAAAAGAGAATTTCAAAAACACCATTTTTGGTGTAGTTTTTTTTCTTTCAAGGGATCATCTTTTTTATCAAGTAAATTACCATTTTTAAAATATCTTATAATATCTGGGGGGTTTTAGGATCCTAAACCCTTAAATCATAAACACCAAAAAGGAACTTTTTTCAAAAATAACTAAAATATAAACCCTAAAACCTTAAATCTTAAACCCAAGTAACAGTAAACCCTAATCAGGTAAGGTTTTAACCCTAAATCCTAAACCTTGGAACCCTAAACCCTAAACCTTGGAACCCTAAACGAACTCTAAATCCTAAAGGACCTTTTTTTTTTTGTTTTTACATTTTCTAAAGTACATTACCATTTTAAATATTTTAAAAATGTCTTATAATGTTTGTTTGGGTTTTAGGGTTAAAACCCTAAAATCTTAAACACCAAAAAGATCTTTATTAAAAAATCACTAGAATCTAAACCCTAAAATCTTAAATTTTAAACTTTAATAACATTAAACCCTAAACATATAATTGATACACAAAGTTTACCCAATGTATTTCTAACTGCAAGTGCACAACAAATATCAGTTATAATACTTAAGGATCGAATCCACGAAGACCGAATAACTAAACAAACTAATTTATATAAAAACAAGGATGATGATTTTGATTTTAACTAACTAACGCAGACAATATGAAATTTTAAGGAGTTTAAATCAATTAAAACAAATGCTAGGTTTTGGGAACTTCAATTAAGAATCAATTCTGAACCTAAAAACGGGCAGTGTCGATCGACACAGATGTGGTGTCGATCGACACCCGTCGTGCAAAGAGTATGTAAACCTTAACTCTAGAACATGAACAATTCTATCTAGAAAATCCAACTCTCACTGAGACCTACTAACTTAATTTAAACCATAGAAAGACCAAATCTCTTTAAGAAATCCTATGGAATTCAAATTAGCATTATCAAACCTATTCAATTTGTTCACTAACTATTCTAAACCAAATCTCTTTGAGAAAAGATAACTAGCTCTCTTAAGATTGATTCCAACAATTTATTAGCACTCTCATGCATAATAAATTCCCTATTATCTNATTAGCTCTCACATGCGTAATAAATTCCCTATAATCTAAAATTTAGATGGCCAACCTAAAGTCTAGCAATACGGATAATCTAAGAGAAGAGTTAATCAATGGTACATAAATTAAGCTTAAGGTAAACAAAAAATCATCCTAGTCTAAGAACCATAAACCTAACTAATGAACTACTCAAGCATAGCTAAGCAATTCATCATGCAATAATTGAATGAAAGCAATAAACTAAATCAATAAAAAGGGTTTAAGAAAATCGTCTCCCAAAACTCTCTCTAAAGTTGAATAATGCATAAGCCTAAACAATGGTTGTAGAAATGTATTTATAGGGCCTAGGACGAATTTTAGAACTAGGGAATTAATCATAAAGATTTAGGAAAAATTTTGGTCTTGAGATTTTAGGAAAGTGACTGATTCTCCGTAGGGTGTCGATCGACACTAGGGTGGTGTCGATCGACACCTCCTCTGTTTCTTGCCATTTTTCTTCGTTTCCTTATTTTGCCTCCTCAAGCTCCAATTTGCTCCATAATTTTTCTATATCCTTCCAAAGCTCCAAGACTCATCCATGCATCTAAAATGACTCTTTTGGACTCTAATAATAATAATATAGAAAGTAAAATATAAATAAATATATGTTTGTTATCATAAAAACCGGTAAAATACGAGATATATCAACTCCCCCAGACTTAGGGTGGTGTATTGGATCATGAGTTTGAAATGGTTTGATGTTTAATGAGGTTTTGGAGAGTTTTGATGATTTTGAGGAGTTTTAATGAAATCACCTCAAATTCCACCTAAAACCATGTGATTTGAGTATTTCAATTTTTAACGAAGAAACACATCCAAACACTCTTAAATCACTTAAAACCAAATGATTAAAATATTTTAAAATACATGTTCCAATAACATTGAATTTGCCAAATCACATCAAATCACTCTAAATACATGATCCAATATACCCCTCTTAGCCTTTGCATGGCCTCAAGCAAAACATAAACTAAACTGTGAAAGAGGTTTGAAAATATAAAACTCACACTGCTTGGAGCATTGAAATGATCTTAACCAACTTAGTAATCCACAAACTTACTTGACTAATCCAGAATTTGACCGCCTTGTACTTCTCCAAAGACTTCCTTAGCATCCAAATAAACCCACAGCCTTGTTACGAAACCGATGCCATTTTCATAGCATGTCTCTTCTTCCGATCCCAATGCATTCTAAAGTTCTAGACTCTCTTCCCATTCGATGCTTGACAAACCACGCTTGAACAAAAATATTCACTACTCTACCCCACACCTGAGTAACACTAATGCTAATACTAAATATAAATAATTTATATTGACATACTGATTTTTTACTGTTTTTTTTTCTTTTTTTTTTCTTTTTTTTTTACTGAATAATAGTATGGGTACACTCCCAATACTTTTCTAAAAAGTAAGTCCACGTTTTCGAAAGAGAGAGTAATGAATGTTTTCTCTTACTTGTTGAATCTGGCAAAACATGAATGGAAGAATCAAATCCTAGTGCATTGTTCACATTGAAGAGGTGCAATAAGCTCCAACCATTCGGTTCTTCGTAACTTAGCATGGATGTCTTTGAAGTACCAACTGGCCTTTGGATTTTTCAATAGTCTTATCCTGGAGTTCGTCTCACAAGTGATGGTCACTTAGCTGAAAAAGACACAAGCAATTAAACCAAGCAATATATCATAGTTTAAAACTAATTTTGACTCGATAAAACCAAAATTTTTGAAATTATCACAAATAAGCCAAGACAAAGAAAAATACATCAGTATTTCCCTCCCACAGACTTAAACAACAATAGGGGTGTCAAACGGGCCGGCCCGCGCGGGCCTCTTCTTTCTTGCGATCATGGTGGGCTGGACCGCGGCGGGCTGCGGTCATAGAAAACAAGGCCCAAGCCCGCTCCGCTATATTTCGCGGGTTAACGGGCTGACCCGCGGGTTAAGATGCTCTACTAAGCGCAAGCATTTGCTCTGTCTTTGTCCTCTGTCAAAACTCAAAACCGAACGCAACAAACTCAAATCTCTCAATCGCCTCCCGATTTTTCAAATCCGTTTATTTCGAGCCAAAATTTATTGATAGAATCACAATCCCAATCTGTTTCGAGGCCCGATTTGATGGCCCTCGCTGCGTATAAACCACTTGTGCTCTATGTCCCCCCTACTTCACTGGCACTACCTGATGTCATCTTGTTGCCATATGGAGTTGAAGACCCACAACTGCAAGTTTCTAGGACTTACGCAAGGCGCTCGAAGAAGACATGCAAGAATGATTCGTCTGTGAAGTCGTCTTTGCCAACATCAGGTCCTCGTTGAAGTTCAAGACTGGTTCATTTGGGAAGTGACACCTCAGGGAAAGCAATTCGAGAGCCTGTGGTGAAGTTGTCACACAAACGACCTAAGGCAGAGCCAGAAATCGAGGAGATACATGACATATCAGAGAAAGAGGAGGTTGAGGAGATCTTTGTTGCTGAACAGAGAACCAAATTCCATCACGAAGCTTTCAAGCAACAACCCTTTCATAGGGATTTCTTCTTTGAAGAAAACAAAATCAGGTTTGATGACCTATACGCGAGTAAAGGCTTTCTGGTTGAGCAGCCATCCTGCCTTGATGCTCCAAGTGTCTTCAACATTCTAGAGTCTAATGGACTTGAAAACTGCGTCTCCATCTCTGGTAAATACAACAAAACCCTTGTCTCAGATTTTTATACTAATTGTGGTGTTTGGGTTGCGGATGAGAGCTCGCCATTTTATCATAAGGTGGTTGTTAGAGGTGTGTGGGTTAGCCTCTCCGCTCAAGCTATAAACGGTGTGCTTGGTTCTCCATATGATCTATCTGAGTACTCTCATGAGCTTGACCGCTCTCACATCACATCTTCTCAACTTGTCCGAACACTTACTCAAGGCAAGCTTTAAGAGTGGACGGGTTCTCTTCTACCTACATCTCGCTTAACTACAACATTTTCTCTGCTTACCAAGCTATGAAAGTCTCAGTGGACGCCTTCTTCCCATCTCTCTAATCTGACCTCAAGAGAGGCTATGCTTCTGTTTGTTATGGCATCTGACAAGGAACAGGTGAGTATTGGGAATGTCATCTTTGAGAACATTCTGGATCGTGATATGGAGAACAAGCAAACAAAAATGATACATCTAGTTCTCATCACTCATCTTCTCGAGGAACAAATATGTGCCATCTCGTAAATATGATATTGTAGATGTTGTTCCTTCTCCACTAACTTGCAACATGCGTCTGTCTTCGGGAAACAGAGTGAATGATCTCACACAAAGTCCTAATCAAATCGTGGAAGGAAAACAAACGTGGATTAAAAAGATGAAAGAAAAGTTTCTAGATGCTTTGAATGACTGTCAGACCATGAAAGCTCGCCTGGCTTCTCTTTATGAAGAGCTTGATGAACATGGTACGCATCTCTGTCTTTCTAATCGCAATAGCAATTATCTTTATCTTTGTACAAGATTTATCTTTATGTTTGCATACAGATGGAGTCATGGACCATGGTGATGACCGTTTCTGTGTGGGTGATATGCGTAATCATTCTTACAGTGAATGCATTGTGCCCTTTGTACAGTTTGACCAGATTTCACTGTTGTAACCACCTCAAAGTCGGCCCAAACGGTTGAATACTTCCTTCCTTTCTTTGGTTCAACTGAATTATTGGCTTCATCTTCCATACCATAATCATTCATCTCACCATTCTCGTCCATATCATCATCATCCTCTGTANTACCATTCTCGTCCATATCATCATTCTCGTCCATATCATCATCATCATCTGTATCATCATTCTCCTCCTCTAATTCGTCAGGCCGTACCTTTCTCTTTCTTCTCTGATTTGGTGTTCTTTGATTATCATGACCATCACCAAATTCGTCCTCAAACACTGGCCTTTTCCCATGGTTAGAAGTTTCTGCTCTCGCATACATCTCGTTAACAATTCTCTAAGATTCTTCATCTATACAGTTCATACCGTTAAGCCCTTGTGAATTCTTTCTAACAAAACACTGTTTACCGTTATGCAATTTATGTTAAAACAGAGGGGGAAGAAGACAATACAAAAAATGTTTGATTAAGTGTATTTGTGTATGTTAAAACAGAGAAAACTTACCATGGAGGAGATAATCTTCTCAGCTTGAAGCAAGAGTCAAACCAAAGTCTCTGAATCTAGGTTTTGTAGCCGAGTATAATTTGATAATTTTGATATGACTATGTCGTTTACTCTTTCCTTGGTATACAAAGCATTTATTATTTATCCGTAGGGTTTTTGCAAAAAATCTCTAGCAAACCTTGACAAAACCTCTAACTCATTATGAAGTATAGAAATATGTTTAAATAGACATAACTGTGCGGGCTAGCCCACAGACCGCATCTCACTTGCGGACTGGACCGTTTGAACCCGCATGACTAAACATGTCGGACCGCTAGGCTCGCTAATTTGCGGTCCCTAAAACAAAAGCCCAAACCCTCTTACCTACTAGACCAAACGGGCGAGGCCCGCCGGCCGCGGTCTGGATTGACACCCTAAATTGTCCTAGTGTGTAAAAATCTCGAGGAGAGATTGAAAAGAAGCATTAATCGAAAAGGCCAAAAATCTGAAAACTTACCTGGTTTCCTGCAGGGGTGTCGATCGACACTGATGATGGTGTCGATCGACACCAATAGGATCTAGCGACAATAATGGATGGTCGAACGACACTAAAAGCGATTGACCAGTAAATCTGATTTATTTGAAATAACTATTTTTATTTTATTTTATAGCATAAAAACCGTATTAAATAATATAGAATATTTAAAATCATGAAAATAATTTTTAAAATCGTAGAAAATTTAGACCGATTTTATGAAATTAAAATCAAAATTTTTGAAAATCCGAATTGTTTTTAAAAATTCAAAAACACTAAAAATGATTAAAATAAATAGTATAGGTAATAGAAAACTCACAAGTGGGTTGCCTCCCACCAAGCGCTTAAATTTTAGTCCTTAGCCTGACTATTGTGTGGATGGTGACTCATAGTGGATCATATAAAAACCTATGAAAGCGTCCTTTAGCTGCTAGCACACCACTTTCGACTTGCCATGAAGAGACTTGAGGAAAGAGCACCATCGTAGCATTCAACCGGTCCTTGATAACATCATCTCCCTTGTCTCTTAGATCCTCTGGAATGACAATGTTGACTGTAGCAAATGGCTTTGAAGATCAAACGTGCTTTGCCTTAGATGATTTGTCAATGTTCGGAGTGTCTTTGATGACTGTTTGGACTGCCGTTGGAGCATCTGTAGGGGCTGAACTTGGCTTCTCATCATGTTAAATGGTTGTGCAAGAGGTTCCTCCATTAGGGCGAAGGTGATAGAAGACGTTTGTGTTGATTTTGGAGAAGAAAACTCGTTGGTTCGGATAGTCCATAACAGCTCCAACAGTGGCAAGGAATGAAGAACCGAGGATCAAAGGTCGATTGATGTCTTCATTAATATTCATAATGTAGAAATCAGCAGGCACTAGACAGTCTCCAATTTGAAGCATCACATTTGGAAAAAAGCTCTTAACATTCACTGATGAAGAATATGACATGATTATCGGTGTCATTGAAGTTTGTTGGCAAGGAAGACCAAGTCTTCGAACGACAGCCTGCGACATCACATTCACAGTAGCACCAGTATCACATAAAGCATTCTTCATGATCACACCTTTGATGGAACAATAAAAAACAAATCTGCCCGGACAATCCATCTTTTCAAGCGTCTTAAGGGTGGGCGGAGAGGGTGCTTTTTTAGCAATCTTCATAAGACTAACATTAATCGCGCTAACTTCTTTAAGTACTGTTTGAAGGCAATCCTCAATGCTGACCTTAGTGACACTCATTTGCTTGATGAATCCCTTTATAACAAGCAAATTCTTTATGAAACTAAACAAAGGAGACTCTTTGATCACATTCTTCAAGACGGCTTGCCGACGAGCTTCAATTTCCTGCTCTTGTTCCTTCTCGGACTTCATGAGAGGGTTTGGAGCAGGTGCATGAGGTTTTATGGACTAGTTCAGAGGCTGCAGCAAGTTGATCTGTGGGTTTTGATGAAGAACAAGTCGTCGAAGACTGTTTCTGCAGGTGGTATCGATCGACACCCTCAACGGTGTCGGCTGACACCATGTCTTTCTGAGTTGTTTCACGTATGCTGTCGAGCTGGGATCGAGCTGAGGTTGAGGTCTTTACGGCGTGAACGTCGATACTGGAAGGTGTCGAACGACACTGACCTTGGTGTCTAGGGGTGTCAATTGGGTCTGCGGCCCACTGGTCAGGCCCATGTAGACCACCTTCATAGCGGGTATGGATTTTTGTATTGAAGACCACAAATTTGTGGGTCTCGCGGTCCGGCCCGTTTGGGCTTGCGGTCTCGTGCGGTCGGGTCCGCTGGTTATCCGCGGTCTAGGGTCCAACCTGCCAAATGATGTGTTTGCTAGTTCATTTAAAACAGATAAGTTTAACAAGGTGTTTATTAATATTGTTGAACCTTTGGAGACATAAAGAGTGTTTGACAGACCTCCAAATCTCTCATCTTCCTCTCGTCGCTCTTCTTCTTCTCTGATTTTTCATCTCTTCAAATCTCAAATCTCAATTTTCAATCAGCACTCAATTCCCCTCCTTTAGATTACTTCTGGTGTTCACAATAAAACCCATAAACTCAAATACCCTTTTGTTTACTCACTCGGTAATCTGGGTAATCTCCATGAGAAATCTCTCAAGAAAGATGGGTTCGGTGGTGCTAATGTTGGTATGGCTAGCTTAGTTGTTGCTGTTATGGGGGTTAAAGTTCTTGTCTTTGAGCCTATTTAAAGAGTTTACAAATAATTTGTGATGTGATTTGTGTTTTCTGGGTTTGTTTCCAAACAGTTTTGACAGAGAAAGGAGACAGACATGCTTATTTTCTTCTTCTCTATTTAAACAAATAAGTTTAAACAAAAAAAATTAGTAGTCCGTTTAGGCCCGCGGGTCGACCCGTTTATCCGTAAAATATAGTGGAGCGGGTCGGGGCCTTACTTACCTAGACCGCAGCCCGCCGCGGCCTAGACCACAAGAGAATATGGGCCCGCACGGGCCGGTCCGTTTGGGCGCGGGCCGGCCCGTTTGACACCCCTATTGGTATCGATCGACACCATGTCTTGAAACAAAGTATGTCGTGTGATTTTCCGAGGGGTGTCACATTGCCCTGTTTTGCAGCCAAAATGTCATCATCTTCAACCCAAAGAAACTCCTCTTGGTCCCAATCACTCCTAAACATTGCCTCAAGAAAATTAACCTCATCCTCTACACTTCTCATGGTAATAGAGTTAACAAACTTCTTCGGGTTTTGATCCATCTTTGAAGAAAGGAGACTTTCTTGCCTTCGAATTATCTCGGTCATTTGAGCTACTTGGAGGTCCGTTTTCTTTTGATGTGCAACCAACTGCTCAAGAAGCTGCTCTAGCATAGACTTCGTTTCATCATCTTGTGCTTGTGGAGAGTGGTAAAAAGTGTTGCCATAGCTTCTTCCTTCTCCAATTTGCTTTTGATATCCTTCAGCGAAAGGCTTGTCATAGAAAGGCTTGTTGTAGAAGTGTTGGCCAGAATTTTCAACATAAGCAACATCTTTCTCTTCCTCTTCCTTGTGGACAGCATCAACATCAGCAAATCGGACACTCTTTTTATTTCCACTCATCAAGAAATCAAGCTTTTGATAGAGTTCTTCGATCCGTTGAGCTTCAACATTGTTCACAATCTTGGACCTATCATACTCCATTCCACGGTTGTAAGAGCTCGCAGCTAAGTTCTCAATCAACTTGTAGGCACCATCCTTCGTTTGTGTCATAAAATCACCATTGCTGGCCGAGTTGAGATCATTCTTGTAATCCCAATTTACATTATCATAAAAGAGGCCTAGCAGCTGCTCATCGGTGTAGCCATGATGAGGAAACTCCATCTTGTACTCTTTGAATCTTCCTCATGCTTTACAAAAAGGACTCACTGGACAATTGCTGAAAACTGATAATCCTATTCTTCAAGGCCAGTGTCTTAGCCTTTGTGAAGAAACGGTCAAGAAAGGCTGCTCTAATCTCTGCCCAAGTGCCAAGAGATGTTGGAGGTAGAGACTTGAGCCACTTCTCTGCCTTATTAGTAAGTGAGAAGGGAAAAAGCGTGCACATATTGTAGTCACTAGGAGCACCATTGGTGATGGTGTTACACATACGCTCATAATCATCAATATGATCCATCGGGTTCTCATGGCCATGGAACTGATTTTGCTTCACCAAGGCAATCATCGGTGGTGTGACTTCATTATTTTGGCCAAGTACACGAGCATGACAGATGGTTGTCCGGTTTGAGTAGAAGGAATGTGGAGTATCTGATGATCCAATGGTCACTCCTTATTGAAGACTAGTGCACAGCTCCTTAACTTCCTCCTGCATCTTTTTTATCATCTCAAAAAGCGCATCATTGTTGTTGTTGTTTTCTGGCATTGTTGCTGATTTTGACTTAAGTAACTGGTTGTTCTTCTCGAGTTTCTCTAGTTCGGTGTGGACTAAAAGCTCTTTAGAACAGTCACTCCTCAAGTGCATAAACCTGAAACCCCAAAGATAAAAATCAAACCAAATAAAAATGCAAATAAATTAGAATTCGAATAAAAACTAGTATGCAAGTTTAATTGGTCCCCGGCAACGGCGCCAAAAACTTGATACACAAAGTTTTACCCTATGTATTTCTAACTGCAAGTGCACAGCAAATATCAGTTATAGTACTTAAGGATCGAATCCACAAAGACCGAATAACTAAATAAACTAATTTATATAAAAACAAGGATGATGGTTTTTATTTTAACTAACTAAGGTAGACAATATGTAATTTTAAGGAGTTTAAAACAATTAAAACAAACGCTAGGTTTTGGGAACTTCAATTAAGAATCAATTCTGAACCTAAAAACGGGCAGTGTCGATCGACACCCATCGTGCAAAAAGTATGTAAACCTTAACTCTAGAACATGAACAATTCTATCTAGCAAATCCAACTCTCGCTGAGATTTACTAACTTAACTTAAACTCTAGAAAGACCAAATCTCTTTGAAAAATCATATGGAATTCAAATTAGCATTATCAAACCTATTCAATTTGTTCACTAACTATTCTAAACCAAATCTCTTTCTAGAAAAGATAACTAGCTCTCTTAAGATTGGTTCCAGTAATTTATTAGCACTTTCATGCATAATAAATTCCCTATAATCTAAACTCTAGATGGCCAACCTAAAGTCTAGCAGTACTGACAATCTAAGAGAATAGTTAATCAATGGTACATAAATTAAGCTTAAGGTAAACAAAATCATCATAATCTAAGAACCCTAAACTTAACTAATGAACTACTCAAGCATAGCTAAGCAATTCATCATGCAATAATTGAATGAAAACAATAAATTGAATCAATAAAAAGGGTTTAAGAAAATCTTCTCCCAAAACTCTCTCTAAAGTTGAATAATGCATAAGCTTAAACAAATGACTGTAGAAAACCATTTATAGGGTCTAGGACGAATTTTAGAATTAGGGAATTAATCATAAAAGATTTAGGAAAATATTGGTCCTGAGATTTTAGGAAAGTGACTGATTCTCCGCAGGGTGTCGATCGACACTAGGGTGGTGTCGATCGACACCTCCTCTGTTTCTTGCCATTTTTTTTCGTTTCCTTATTTTGCCTCCTCAAGCTCCAATTTGCTCCATAATTCTTCTAGATCCTTCCACAGTTCCAAAACTCGTCCATGCACCTAAAATGACTTTTTTGGACTCTAATAATAATAATATAGACTCTAAAATATAAATAAATATATGTTTATTATCATAAAAACCGGTAAAATATGAGATATATCAATAATGTTTTAACCCTAAACCCTAAACCGTGGTTTCGCANTAATGTTTTAACCCTAAACCCTAAACCGTGGTTTCGCAAACGATCTTTAACGGTTTGGCGTATTTTCTTAGTGTGTACTACTTCTTCAAATATCTGTACACGTGGCATAAAATCTTTGAAACACCAATCCCCTTCGTGGGTCGTAGGATATAGTCGATGCAGAGGAACTATCTTCCGGACTGATCCAATTTTAGTTTTCATTTTTTCCACCTATTTCAGCTGATTTATTTGCTCAATGTTAACTTTTTATATTGGGCTTAGAAACACATATCATTCATGGGCCAACTTGATTATTATTATTTTTTGTGGAAAAAATGGTTATAAATAGAAGATAAATTATATGAAATCGTAATGAATCACAATTTCATTTGCAAACTGGACGATGAAAAACCTGTAAATACGAGACAGTCTCTTTTTCACACAAAAGGGAAAATTTTACTCTTGTATCTCATCCCTTACCTCTCACCTCTCTTTACTTTGTTCTCCAGCAACTTCTCGATCCTCCGTAGTTTCTCTCTCACCAGTTTTCGGAACATTCTATAACATCACCACTTTCATATACTAAAGTACATGGTTTCCTCCGCCGCCGACTCTTACTCCACCTCCACCTCCACCTCCAGATTCCGTTGAGTTTAAGGTGTTCGGGATTGTCAACAAGAATGAAACTATGTCATATCAGTTCCAGATCAGAGATTACAACGCTGAATCAACGGAAATGGGGACCGAGAGAAGAAACGGTGGTGAAACTGGATTTTCTTCACGGTTAGAGTAAGTATGAAGAAATTTGAGATGTGTGAGTAATGGGGATTTAGTTTTCGTCCAAAATATGTCCTGCAAGCGCACAGGTCTCGCAGTAATACTTAGGGGTCGAATCCACAGGGAGCAGAGTGTACGCAGTCGCACTTCCAAGTTCACTCGATCTAAGCAACAAAATGAAAATGTTTTTGGTTTTGGTCGATCGACAATGTGAACCGTCGATCGATGAGAACACCTTTCGATCGATTGCATATGATGCGGTCGATCGATCAATGCCTGAAAATACTAAAACAGAATAAAATGTGGGAGAATTCAAATATTAAAAGCGTTAGGAAGCCAGGCAATGCATCAGAGGATCACGGTTTGAATTATTCAGGGTAGTAACTAA
>OVAP01003478.1:0-16567 GCA_900406295.1 Aurinia saxatilis
GTCCGTCACTTCGTCCGTCAGTTTTGCCGTGTTTTTCTTGTAGTGATAGTTCTCATCAAGCACAAAAGGATCATCTGACAGCAAACCAAACTTAGAATGAAACTTACTCAAAGCATTAGTATTTGTTGTGGCATTGTCTACAGTCACACAGAACACGTTTTTTATCCCACATTCAGCTAGGCAGTCTAGAAGTGTCTTGGAGATAGTCTTGCATGTGTGATCAGTGACATATTTGAATCCTAAGATGAGCTTCTTCAACTTCCACCATTTGTCAACGTATTGTCATGTTATAACCATATAACTTGCACCTACAAAGATTAATTTACTAGAAAATCAGAATTATGAAACAAATTATAAATATGAATTTATGGAAACAATCAAACAAGACATTACATGTGACTTGTGAAGTCCAAATATCTGTAGTGAGTGAAACTCTTTGCTTGTTAGCTATAAACCACTGTTTCAGAGTCTCCTTCCTATCCACTAACATCTTAGCAATCTCTCTGGTGGATGTCCTTCTTGATTGAGGTCTGGGGAGATTTAGCTTCAATTATAAGAAGTAGACAAAAGCTATTAGAAACATGTTTACAAATTACAATTTCAAAAAATTTTGGGTAGAAATGAAACAAAACTAGAAGCAGAAATTACTAACCTTGTTGCAAAAGTAACAAAATGCAATGCTGTCAACAAAAGATAATGGCAACTCCCTAAGAGTAAGCATTTGAATGACTGCTTCTCTGAAAACAGCCTCCGTTATTTTAGCACTCTGTGCATGTTCATCTGTGTTGCTGATAATCTTCTGTTTCTATGTAGGATCCTAGCTATCTTCCCATGCCTTAAAAGGCTTGCAGATTTGGAGATGATTCCTCAAATTTGTAGTTCCTGACCTCGTTGGGCATGAGAAATCCTTTTTGCAGTTGTTACACACACACCTGTCACGATTATTCTCCATTCTGGTGCAATAAGGCCAGACATTATACCTTGTGGGAAGTGTCCTCGGTGCCTTAGCATTGCTTCCCTCTGGACCATCTTCACTCGCATTACTTTGTTTTCTTTTGCCTCTATCATCCGCAACTAGCCTATCCGCAACATCTTCATTCTCAATATCATGATTGGTTTGATGATGAATCCATCTGCAAATAGTCAAAAATTAATCATTCACCAATCTTTTATTGCAAATGTAAACGGAACCATTGATTCAATCATCAATCAGTGGTGAGTTGGTTTACAGAATCTGCAAACTCTAGTCACTATACCTATATAACAATCAACATGCAGCACAGAGATATGGCGTATATACATTATACACTAAAGATAAGAAAGAAAACTACAAAACACTAAGATTGAAGAACAAAAACAATTACTTGTGAATGACACGGAGAAATCTCATGCGGAGGATAAGACGATGTAAATCGAAATCGAGAATCGGGGAATCTTACCAGTTCAACTCCCTCTCTGTTTGGGGAATATATGGGGATTTCGACAAAAGGTTGTCTCGATTGTGCAGAAGGGAGCTGAACCGGTAATTATCGGTGTGACCTAGGCTCGAGAGATGTGAGAGGTTGTAGAGATCGGTGGATGAGAGAAAGTTGTCGAGGACCTCGAGGTTATCGGTGAGAGACATAAATGATGGATCGGATGGCTTTGGGTGTTCTTCGAGTCTCGGATAATAACCGATTGGGTTCGAATATCCGATGGTCTGAGAGACCTTAATCGATCGGTTAATAGACAGTAAAAAAAACCGTACCGAACCCCTTTTTCGGGTCGGTTTCTGGTTCGGGTTTCGGGTGCGGATTTTATGCCCATGCTTAACCTGATTTATCAGTTTTTTTTTTTTCTAAATATACCCAACTTTGACCACCGACAAAAAAAGAGAGGGTAAAGTTGGAGAAAGATGGTCTGTTTTTGAAGTGGATTATAAAGTAAGGAAAGAAAGCATATTAGAAGAATGGGCACTGCGCTTCAAATGAATGTTCCAAATGAGACACACCTGACATTACAACTGAAACAAGATTTTTGTTGAAAAAATGGCCAGGTGATTTTATGGAGGGTATACCATGCTCAATATTAACTAAATGCATACTATCTCTCAAATATCCATTGAATATTCACTTGTCATTTATATTGTGCAGATATATTATATGTATATGGAGGATACGATTGTATCGTGTATCTCTAGCATATGATTGTACAGCCCCTATATAATGGAATATCAATATATAATTCCGATCATCGGAGATTTCACCTTTTTCATGGTATCAGAGCTAAAAGCTCTTTCTTCTTAATCCCTCAATCTTTGTTTCTCTGTTTCTTCCTTTCTTCTACCTCTCTGTTTCTCCCCTTCGTTCTCAGTCTCTTTTTTACTACCATCATGGCCGCTGCTCTCGAACGTGCATATAGTGTAACCAACATCTGATCCCATATTCCCATTACCCTTGATCTCGACGAACACAATTACGATGCTTAAACGCGAGCTTTTTCTCACGCATTGTCTTAGTTTCGATGTCTTAGGACATCTCGATGGTTCGTCCTTACCAACTGGTACCGATGACATTGCTTGGAAGAAAAGAGATGGTATTGTCAAGCTTTGGTTGTATGGTACGCTTACTCCCAACTTCTTCCGCGGTGCTTTTAAGACTGATTCCACATATCGCTAGATCTGGCTCCGTATCGAAAATCAGTTTCGTAATAACAAAGAAACCCGCGCCATTCAACTTTACAGTGAACTTCGCACGAAGGAGATAGGTGATCTTAAGGTCAGTGAGTACTGACAAGAGATGAAGATTCTCGCCGATTCTCTAGCTAATGTAGATGCTCATGTTGCCGATACAACACTAGTGATGTATGTCTTGAATGGACTAAATGCAAAATTTGATAACATCATCAATGTGATCAAGCATCGACAACCTTTTCCTACCTTCAATGATGCCCGCTCCATGCTTCAAGATGAAGAAAATTGCCTCAAGCGTGGCGTCAAGCCTAATCCACAACGCACGGATCACTCTTCCTCTGCGACAGTCCTTGCCGCAACACATGACAGTTCATCATCAAGTGCTCACCGTTCATCTCATAATCAGTCTTCTTCTGGTCACAACAGGGGTCGTGGTCGCAATACCTCTCGTGGCAGAGGCCGAAGACGGCACTCGCACCAGCCTCCTTCTCCGTACCCGAGTTGGGGTCCTCCCCATTGGCCTGCTCCTTTTCCCATGTGGCCTCCACCGCCGTATCCACAGTGGCCGTACCATTATCCTCCACAATCCCACAGTGTTGGCCTCATTGGTTAATGGCCTACTTCAGGGGGCAACAACAACACCAATCATCCCTTCTATGGTCGAGGCAGCACCTATGAAGCTACATCTAGATCTTTCACAAGCATTCAACACCATGACTCTCCAAGACCCGATGGACAATTAGTGGTACATGGACTCCGGAGCAACCTCTCATCTTACTGCCTCCACTTCAAGTACTAATTTTCAACTTGTTTTTAATTCAAACATCGGAAAGACTATTATTGTTGGTAACGGAAGTAGGATACCAATCTCCTCATCTGGCTCTTTAAACCTTGTCTCCCAACCTCGTCCCCTGTCTCTTAACCATGTTATTGTCACACCTGATATCATTAAAAATATCATCTCTGTTAGGCGTTTTACTAGGGATAATGCTTGTTCTTTTGAATTTGATCCCTTTGGCTTTTCTATGAAGGATCTCAACACCAAGCAGATTCTTCTCCACAGTGATAGTAATGGTGACCTTTATCCAGTCTTCCCTCTCATCAATCACACCCAAGCATCTCCCTCCGCCTTTCTTGCTCACAATGCTGAGTTGTGGGACCAACGTCTCACTCATCCTAGTAATGCTACTTTAAAAAGCTTAATTTCTACTTCTCAATTCCCTTGCACCAATAAAAAGCTTCATGCTTCTTGTAATGCCTGTAAACTTGGCAAACACATCAAATTTTCTTTTCATTTATCGAACTATGTTGTCTCTGCACCATTTAACATCATTCATTCTGATTTATGGACTTCTCCTCTACCTAGTATTTCTGGCATTAAATACTACGTTCTGTTTCTTGATCATTACTCTCATTTTGTGTGGGTTTATCCTTTGCGCAAGAAAAGTGATGTCTTTGAAAAGTTTGTTCAATTAATTTCATATGTCAAAACTCAGTTCAACAAAGACATCAAAGCCCACCATTGTGACAATGGTGGAGAATATAACAACAATCGGTTTTATGATTTATTCTCCGCAAATGGCATTATTTTTCGATTCTCTTGTCCTCACACCTCTCAGCAAAATGTGCGTTCTGAAAGAATGATTCGAACAATTAATAATGTTGTTCGAACATTTCTTTTTCAAGCCAATCTCCCACCTATTTTCTGGGTAGAAGCATTAAACAGTGCTATTCACATCATGAATCTCCTACCTTCCTCTTCGATAAATGGCCATATTCCCTTTCAAAAAATCTTCCATAAACACTCCTCTTATGCTCATTTACGAGTGTTTGGATCCCTTTGTTATCCTAACATGACACACTTGACTCACAAGCTTGAGCCGAGGTCCACACCCTACATTTTTCTTGGTTATCCGCTTCTTCACCGCGGTTATCGTTGTTATGATCTTAAAACCAAGAAAATCATGATCCCTCGTCATGTTAGTTTCGATGAGACAACCTTTCCCTACAAAGTTCTTGAAACTCAAAATCCCTCATCCTATAATTTCCTCGAATCTGCATCTGACCCCTCTCTTATCCTTCGTGATATTCTTCTTGCTCTCAACATGTCCCTACTCCACCCACTAACCCCTCAGCCACAAATGACATCCCGGTTCAACATCAAGCACCTAACCCTGCCCCTCTTCCTCCACCTCACCCCATGGCCACTCGTTTTAAAAGTGGCATTCATAAGAAACGACAAATCGTTTCTCTTCAACCCTTTTCTCCTTTACCAAAAGGTCACAATCAAGCTCTTTCTGACCCTAACTGGAACCCCGCAATGACCGATGAGTACGATGCTTGTATTAAATATAAGACTTGGAAATTAGTTCCTAGGCATGTAGGTACAAATGTCGTGTGATCCATGTGGCTCTACAAACACAAACTTCGTGTTGATGGCTCCTTAGGTCGCTATAAAGCGCGACTCGTATCAAATGGAAAATCATAGGAACAAGGTGTTGATTTTGAAGAAACATTCAGTCCTTTAGTTAAACCTGTAACTATACGAACGTAACTGGCCAATTCATCATATCGACGTCAAGAATGCATTTTTACACGGCAAACTTGAGGAAACCATCTATATGGCTCAACCACCTGGCTTCATTGACAAAGAGCATCCCAACAATGTTTGTCTCTTGGAGAAACCACTTTATGGTTTAAAACAGGCTCCCCCCGGTCATGGAATGCTCGATTTTCCTCGGTTATCAATCACATGGGTTTTGTTCAAAGCAAAACGGATACATATCTCTTTGTTTATCACAAGGGTCCAACTCTTGCCTACCTTTTGCTCTATGTTGATGACATCCTCCTTACAACATCGACTCCAGCTCTGTTTCAGTCCATCAACTTGGCTCTTAGCAAGGAGTTTCCCATCACTGACCTCGGTCCCGTCAGTTGTTTCCTTGGCGTCACAACTACGTTCAATGCAAACTGTGTCTTTATTTGTCTAGAACAGTATGCAGCGGAGATTCTTGTTATGGCTGGAATGCAAGACTGCAAACCATGTGCAACACCTGTTAATCTCAAATCCAAACTGGCCGTGGATGTAGGCAAACTAGTTGATGATCCCACCTTGTATCGACGTCTCGCAGGGGCATTGCAGTATCTGACCTTATCTCGGCCTGACATTAGTTATGCAGTACAACAAATTCGCTTGTTTATGCATGATCCCAGAACAGATCACTTTCATGCCCTCAAGAGAATTCTGCGGTATGTTTAAGGCACCAAAGATCATAATTTACAGCTTCACAAATCCACCTCTCTTCAGTTGACGGCATACTCGAATGCTGACTGGGCCGGCTGTCCAACAACTCGAAGATCGACATATGGGTATTGTGTGTATCTCGGTGACACACTAATCTCCTGTTCCTCAAAACGTTAAAAGACAGTTTCTCAATCCAGTGATGAGTCCGAATACAAGGCAGTTGCGAACGCTGTTTCAGAAACATGTTGGCTACGCAACTTGTTACTTGATCTTCGATGCCCATTATCCAAAGCAACGCTGGTTTTCTGTGACAACATCAGTGCGGTCTACCTCTCCTCCAATCCAGTCAAGCATCAACACACAAAGCATGTTGAGATCGACATTCACTTTGTCCGTGAAAAAGTTGCAAAGGAGAAGTCAGAGTCTTTCACATTCCTGCTACCAGTCAATATGCTGACATATTCACTAAGGGGCTTCCTTCCACACTCTTCCTCGATTTCAAATCCAGTCTTGACGTCATCCCACGACCGACGCTCAGACTTTAGAAGGGTATTAACTAAATGCATATTATCTCTCAAATATCTATCGAATATTCACTTGTCATTTTTATTGTATAGATATATTGTATGTATATGTAGGATATGATTGTATCACTTGTGTATCTCTAGCATATGATTAAACAGCTCCTATATAATGGAATATCAATACATAACTCTGGTCATCGGAGATTTCACCTTCTTTCATCTCCATGTATTGAAGTACATATTGGCTTCATTAAAAGAAACAAATCACATCATTGTCTTCATATATGTAGACACAATCAAACTCCAAGATTTTGTCTTTATAAAGAAATAATCAAAGTTTCATTCATTTATAAATTAAGACGCAATCAAACTCCATTGTCAACGAGGTAAGTTGTTGATGATTCCACTGTAAATGACCTTCGAATGGAATTGGGATCATCAACACTCGTATTGGTGGAATCTCTGCCAACATTGATACCATTTATTAATATTTACCGTAGAGTTTTAACTCTTAAGGATGAAAAAAAGATAATCATTAATTTTTTTCATACCAATTTTTATTTATCATGTAAATATAATTCTTTTGTATTTTGAAATATTTATTTCTCCTTTATTTAGACTAGATGAATATCCGCGCTATGCGCGGATTTTTTATTCTTAAATTTATTTTTCACATCCATTTTTTCAATATGCTCATTAGAAATTTGGTCGGTATCTAATTTCTCATAAATATAAGTATTTCACGCACAATAGTACTGAGCTTTAAAATGACAAAAAAAAAACATATGATAAAATGAAACTATATTTGTATTAAACACGAACAAGTTGGCCAGTTTCATTTTATGGACCTAGAAGGTGTAAGAGCCATTGGTTTTTCCATCTTCACTATTCTTCATACAAGCAGAGATAATCTCAGATTTTATGAGAATCCATGTATCAGAACGATACAAAATCCAACAATTTTAAACATCTCACGCAAAAAGGAAAACATGAATTTAATTACAATATTAAAATAAGTAAGCTAGGGAAGGACCTACACAAACACAATCATGTATGCATTAAGTTTTGAGTATATGGTACAACATTTACTTCGGTCATACTTGCGTACTTGTGCAAGATAGCAACTCTTACCTCATAACTCACTTAATTGATCAATCCTCTCATACCATAGCAGATGGTTAAGTTTGATCAATCTTGTTTAACAACATGTCTAACATAGCCATTTTGTTTTAACCAAAAATGCCACCTTGTACAAATTCTTGAATAAGTCTTCAAAACACTATTTTTAGATTTTGTTTGAAGGCATCAAGACATGACAAAGGGGTGCAAGTAAAAAATTAATCAATAAAATTATAAAAGCCTTACTTAGTTATTATAGAAGAGATGTTTAGTAGCACACTTGAATCACCCATTTCCTCACAATAGAATCGTCACTGTTGTCACTCTTTAATTTTGAAACTGCTCCACAACCTTTGCTTCCTCTTAGAGATCAATCATATTGTCATAGGGCATCCTCTGAGGTATACTTTGAGAGCCATAAATGCTAAATTATAAAACTTTCTATTATAGCTATGAATCAATCTTTAAGACAATGGTAGCAAGTGACAATCATCAATGGTTAACATGTATCTAAATATTAGAAAACTTTGGAGTTTCGTAGGGAAAGAATCTAGACTATCATCAACAAATCTCAAGGCCAGTACCCACCAACAAAGAAAAACCCAGTTATGATCTTCTTATGCTTCATTTGAAGATAGAAATATCATCATCACAACAACAAAAAAAAGCCATAAAATCTCAAACTATCGAAAAATCAATCTAAGCTCCCATAGTTTTGCGTTCTCAAATGAAATATAGGAACACTCCTTTCTTTCGGATACATACAAACATAGTCAAATGAACTCAATTTGGAAAGATTACAAAATCTTAACTTATTATCCTTGTATGTGTAACTAACCTTGAAAGCTTCGGTGATACTCGTCTCTGCAAACCAAGATGAAACACTTGTGAGTATTCAACGTATTATCCTTTCCTCTTTTGGATATCCTAAAAAAAAACCCAAAAAATTGAAACATGCCCCATACCAGAATCAATTGTAATATAGTAAAATCAAGCTCAAAATTCTTAAACCAAATGACAAAAAAATGTGAAATCTCACGAGATCGTTCTTGGCATGTCAAGAAAATATTTGAATCCAATCAAGCATAAACATATCTCCGTATTTCGATTTGATAGGATTATAAAAAAGGTGTGGGCAGTTTTATAAGAGCACCTTGATATAATTCAGGTTCCGTTTTAAACTCTAGGGAGAACGACGAAGCGGAAGGAGATTGAGAAGTGTAGAAGTCTGTAATCTCAAACGATAAAATTAAAAATTGAGAGACGTGTCAAATAAATAGAGTGGTCACGTGTCATTGCCTAGAGAGAGTCCCTTCTCTTTTATATAGTGAATTTGTTTCTTTTTATGTATGGTTCTCTATAAGAGAGGTAAAAAAAACAAATAAATAAAACTTCTCAAAATAAGTTCAAACAGCTAGGTGAGTATCCGCGCTCCGCACAAATGTTTGTTTGTGTATTGTGTTTAATATATATATATATATATATATATATATTTGTGTGTTATTTTGGTGGTTGTTAATTAATTTTTTTAAAATTGTTTTCCTATAAGATAGTTTGAATTTCTTTTATGTTGGACTAACTTGGATGTTTAGTTGTTTTAATTATCATGTATATTTGTAGTGGTTTTTGGGAAGTCATAATATTTTTTTCAACTAATTTTAGTAATGATCCTCTTATTATTATTTTTTTTTTTGTGGTGAACTTTTTTTCAATTAATTTTAGTAATGGTCCTCTTATTATTATTTATTTTATTTTTTTGTGGTGAACTTTTTTGTGTCCGTTAGTGAGAATCTATTTAGAACCAAATTAGTATAGTTGTATAGTGCGAAGTCATATATTGTAGGATATGTATTAATTATGAATATATAATTATTTAGTATTTAGTATTTATTAATTTTGGTGTTTTCATAATTATCAAAAAAATTTAGTATTTTACAATAAGTATATTATCATTCAACAAAAAAATCTCAATAGATCTACACCAATAGTAATAGATTATTTTAAACAAAGTTCAATTAATATGTCTTGAAATTTACAATTTACAATAATCAATGCATAGAAATTTGTTAAATATCCACCTTTTTGAAATAATTTTTTCTATAAAATTTAATTTTGTGAAACAGAAAAAGTAGTATATAGATTGTTCAAATTATATACGGAAAAACTCCACACAACATTTTAAAGAGAGATCTATGGAGGAGTGTAATGGACAAGTAGAATGAAGTTAATTCATCTTAAAATATGGGTTTAACATTACTTCAAAATTAATTGAATAAAATTATTTTAATTAATTCAAAAGGACATGTGTCAATTAAATAGGGTGACCATGTGTCACACCATAAAAAGTGCCCTTTCTCTTTTATATATTAGATTCATGTTTACCACATATAGTTAACAAAAGTGTAAAACAAATTTTGACGTCCACATACATATACCTTTTACAATACAAAATTAGAATTTTTTGGAATATTTGTATATTGCTGGTTCAAGATTAGAATGAACCAAATTAAAATATGTGACAAAATATGCAATGATTATACATGTTGTTTTTAGTAAAAATTATTTTTGTAGGAATATGCATTATTTTAACATTTTTCTAACCTATGAAAACACATACACACAAAATGTCTACGAATGAAAGGATAAAATATCATAATGTGAAAAATACATACTAGGTTAGAAAATAATTATAGTCAACATCACCTTTCAACTATTTTTTCTAGTATATATATATATATATATATATATATAAAACTTTGCCATAATAAATGGCTAGTGAATAATTGTAAGACCCCAACCCACCCGGTACAAAACCAAAGCCAGGTTGGAGTCTTGAGACAACAGATTAGATATAAAGTCTTTTCGGAGTCACCACAAGCGGAGATCAAATCATGGTGCCAAAACAACACACACCACCAAATGCTCAATTCGTACTCAGCCACCTCACCTGGAAGATGGGGGAAGAGGAGGAGTGAGTAACTAAAGGTTACTCAATGAGGGCGACTAAGCTCACCAAATCCACAGTACAACAGTTACAAACTTACCGGTTAACACACATACAAGACTCACAAACAACAGTTTATATAAACCTACTACGTACTAATAACAGCTATTTAACCACCTAATTCCACATCAGATGCAACATACATATGATTATGCACGGCCATTTACGCGGTTCACGTTTATTTTAGATGGGTTAGAAAAGTATCATTGACCAACATCAATACCAGATTCATATGGGTTAAGGACGTCTCCTATAACTAGATACACAGATTCATATGGGCTAGGAACATATCCTTAACCAACATCACACAATTTCTACCAGATTCAGATAACATGGCAACCTAACAGTTTCATATACCACCACATATATCAGTTACAATATTAATCATAGTATTACACACAATTTCACACAAAAGTATATATATGATCTTAACTTGCAACACAAGCAACAGATTGAACCAGGGATAAGACAGATAGAGTCCTCACATGAAATCTGATTTAGCCAGATTGGAGACGCTGGACAAAAATATCAATATCTTCATGACCAGATATCAGATCGTGCCGATTCTTCTCTCTAAGGAAACTTAATATCTGGATCTTCAATTTGATAGGATGTGGGTCATCTGGTTCCTTCTGGTTCGCGAGATATAGGTCTTTGAAGGTAGACATTATGTGAGGCAGATCTGACTCGCGGACAGGCTGTACATGTTGGACTAAAACAGCCATAACTCTCTTACCACAATTCGGATTAGGATGATCTTGGTCTTCACAGAAAACTGACTCTCGGAGATTCGATTTGGTGTGTAGCTCGTCTCCTGGCTCCTTACGGTTCGCTGGAAATATTCCTGGAATGGTGGTGGCTCGGTGGTGGAAGTTTAGCAGAGCTTCGCTGTCCTTTTCCCTGATGGCTGTAGTGAGAAGAGAATGACCCATTTTATAGGGAACAGAGAAAAGACCTAGGTTTTCCCTTATTTGGTCTCAGTATCATTGGTTTCTTCTTGGGCTTTCCCTTTTCCATTTCACAAATTTTAAATAGCCCAGCACGAGATGTTACAGTTCTCCTCCACTTCAATAGGAATTCGTCCCGAATTCAACACAGTACGGATTGCACAACTACTATCTAATGGAAAAGATAAACCAGAAATCAGAAACAACAACTTCCTTAGCTGGGAAGGTAGGACCAACTAATAGCGGAACGGAAGGAACAAGCATAACAACACCCAAGCAAAGCTCATCAAACAAGATCAATCAACCATAACCACAAAAACTAAATGAATCTCTATGGTCTTACCATGGGCACGCGAAGTGCCTTTCAACACTAAAAGCTCTTCTGACAGATTGTCCTCGTTGTATTTCAGGGTTCACCTTCTTATGTGTTAACTTTCTTGCGACACTTTGATGCTCAAGCTGAAATGAAAAGGACTCGAATAGGTGAAAACTAAGAGTGAGCATTGGGGTTTTGAAATCACAAAAACTCAACATTTCCACGGAATTAAAACTTTCAAAAACAACTTCCTTAGCTGGGAAGGTAGGACCAACTAATAGCGGAACAGAAGGAACAAGCATAACAACACCCAAGCAAAGCTCATCAAACAAGAGCAATCAACCATAACCACAAAAACTAAATGAATCTCTATGGTCTTACCATGGGCACGCGAAGTGCCTTTCAACAATAAAAGCTCTTCTGACAGATTGTCCTCGTTGTATTTCAGGGTTCACCTTCTTATGTGTTAACTCTCTTGCGACACTTTGATGCTCAAGCTGAAATGAAAAGGACTCGAATAGGTGAAAACTAAGAGTGAGCATTGGGGTTTTGAAATCACAAAAACTCAACATTTCCGCGGAATTAAAACTTTCAAAAACAAATATTAAAATTCGAACCGGCTGACTCTCCGGGTCGGAGACGGAGAGCCTTAACCTAGGCTATGATACCACTTGTAAGACCTCAATACACCCGGTACAAAACCAAAGCCAGATTGGAGTCTTGAGACAACAGATTAGACACAAAGTCTTTTTGGAATCACCACAAGTGGAGATCAAATCCTGGCGCCAAAACAACACACACCACCAAATGCTCAATTCGTACTCAACCACCTCACCTGGAAGAAGGGGGAAGAGGAGGGGTGAGTAACTCAAGGTTACTCAGTGAGGGCGAGCAAACTCACCAAATCCACAATACAACAGTTACAAGCTTACCGGTTAACACACATACAAGACTCACAAAAAACAGTTTATATAAACCTACTACGTACTAATAACAGCCATTTAACCACATAATTCCACATCAGATGCAACATACACATGATTATGCACGGCCATTTACGCAGCTCACGTTTATTTCAGATGGGTTAGGAACGTATCATTGACCAACATCAATACCAGATTCATATGGGTTAAGGACGTCTCCTATAACCAGATAAACATATTCATATGGGCTAGGAAACGTATCCTTAACCAACAACACACAATTTCTACCAGATTCAGATAACATGACAACCTAACAGTTTCATATACCACCACATATATCAGTTACAATATTAATCATAGTACTACACACAATTTCACACAAAAGTATATATATGATCTTAACTTGCAAGACAAGCAACAGATTGAACCAGGGATAAGACAGATCGGGTCCTCACATGAAATCTGATTTAGCCAGATTGGAGACGCTGGACCAAAAGATCAATATCTTCGTGACCAGATATCAGATCGTGCCGATTCTTCTCTTTAAGGAAACTTAACATCTGGATCTTCGATTTGATAGGCTGTGAGTCGTCTGGTTCCTTCTGGTTCGCGAAATATAGGTCTTTGAAGGTAGACATGATGTGAGGCGGATCTGACTCGCGGACAGGCTGTACATGTTGGAGTAAAACGGCCATAACTCTCTGACCACAATTCAGATTAGGATAATCTTGGTCTTCACAGAAAGATGACTCTCGGGTCTTCGATTTTGTGTGTGACTCGTCTCTTGACTCCTTACGGTTCGCTGGAAATCTTCCTGGAATGGTGGTGGCTCAGTGGTGGCAGTTTAGCAGAGCTTCACTATCCCTTTCCCTGATGGCGGTGGTAAGAAGAGAATGACCCTTTTTATAGGAAACAGAGAAAAGACCTAGATTTTCTCTTATTGGGCCTCAGTATCATTGGTTTCTTCTTGGGCTTTCCCTTTTCCATTTCACAAATTTTAAATAGCCCGGCCCGGGATGTTACAATAGTGATCAGTAGGATACCGAAAATTCGCAACAAACTGATAATTGCGGATACATCAAACCATTCAAAAATCTTGGTTAAATACACCCCCTTAGATTAGTTCGTGTAGTTTCGGAAAGAAAAACATTAGTTTGGTAGTGGATTAAAAAGGGAATTAGTTTGAGGTGATAGCACATGAAACGCTTAGTTCGTGTAGTTTTTGAAAGAAAAACATTAATTGGGGTAGTGGAATTAATAAAGATGGAATTAGTTTGGGGTGATAGCACAGGAAACGCGATAGTACGTATAGGCTACAAAAGTCGATCCTAATGCATTTTATTGATGGCATGTAAATGTAACATAGGTTCTGGGTGGGAGGTTGTGGTTTTGAGTACCGTAGGTTCTGGTTTAAGATATATATAGTTTTTTGGGGTCAACTGTCAAACCTGGTCCGGTTCAAAGTCTTGAATCCGATTCGTCGACTGGTTTGGGGATTCCAAGAGATTTACTTTAGATCATGTAGTAGCTTTATGATTCCTTTGAATGGTGGATTAAAATGGGAATTAGTTTGAGATGATAGCGCATAAAACACTATCAAACTTTATGAAACTTTCCTAATTTGTCTCTCCTCTTTGAAAACTAAAGATTGGGTTTTCACTACCTAAACTGTGCTCACACTTCCTGAATCATTTTGTTTTACCGAGAGTTACCCTTCCCCTCTTTTGTTTGCTTGTTCTTTAGTTTGTCTTTTGCGCAGTACAATAGCTTTATGATTCCTTTGATTTATGCAAGTTTTACCCAGCGTTAACAAAATAAAAATAAAAAATACAATGTGTTTGAAAATCATGCCTAGAATCATACTGATTGATTTTTTTCTCGTAAACTTATTTTGCATAATGACATTAGTTTTTAGATCTTTTAATACATTGTTTGGAAATTAGTTTTATAGTACGTGCATAACACGGGCCAAGACGTTACATAAAACCATGTATTATTTGGACCAAGACGACGAATTCAGTAAGGCCCAATTAGAGAAAGGTTCAATACGCGGCGTTTGATAAAGGAACAACTTGCGTTATAAGGGAAAAGAAGAGAAACCGAAACAGAAACAAAGTAACTAAGCAGCGTAGAGAGATAGAATCTACGTCTTCGTCTTCTTCATTGTAACATTGGAGATCGTGCAAAGGGTTCAAAATCAGCTCTTTAGTAGAGATTTAAAACCTTGCAAATCTGCTATATTAAGGTCAAAGAGAAACCGAGACCTTCAAGAAACCAAGCAGAGAGTAGAGAAAGAGAGATCGAATCGGATCCTCGTCTTCCTCATTTCGATTCTATTATATTAACATCAAAGAAGAGATAGATACAAGAGGGTAACTTCAAGAAACCAAGCAGAGTGAGAGACAAAGAACGAATCCTCTTTTTCTTCTTCAGTGATCACATCTATGGCCTCTTCGTCGTCCGCATCTGCTAGCACATCCGAGAATCCGAATTTGTACTTGGTGGTTCTACCTAGTTTGGATTTAAAGTATCCCGAGTCTAATACTACAGAAGTTTCAGTGGCAACAGTGTTGGATGAAGTCAAGTTGAATAAGTCACAGCTGAATTGTAGGAACTTTGAATAAGTTGTTTCAGTTAGATTAGCTTCCTATTTCACTCCTTGGAGTTAGCATTCACGTTGTAAGGCTATTATAAAGCCACATACACTTTCTTTATTCCAATAACTAGTATCATTCAGCTAAACTCTGAGATTACAAGGCAAATACTAGTTTCTATTTCCTTTATCTGGTATCAGAGCGAACTATTGAGAGTGCCTGAGAGGAAAGACACTCTATCAAGAATGACAGAAGCTGGGAGCTTAACCACACCTGCAGTACCCAAGTTCGATGGAGACTATGATCATTGGAGTCTTCTTATGGAGAAGTGGGAACAGAGGAAGAGGAAGAGGCAGAGCATTCGTAAACAGATCAATCATAATTTGCTATCGATGTGGAAAACAAGGACACTATCAGTTTGAGTGTACAAGTGAAGATAAAGGAGCAAATTGTGATGAGTTTGACGATGAAGAAGAACTGTTGTTGATGGCTCACGCTGAGATAAACAACGTCAAAGGAGATGGGGTTTGGTTTCTTGACTCCGGCTGTTCCAACCACATGACTGGAGAAAAGTCATGGTTCGTGGAGTTAGATGAAGATTTCAAACACTCAGTACGTTTGGGAAACAACTCCAGACTGATNGTATTGGACAGTTACAAGAGAAGCAGCTCACTATTCTCATCAAAACAGGATGTGTAAGATCTATCATGCTCAAAGAGGACTAATCATGGAGACTCAGATGACAGTAAATCGCATGTTTGTGATTTACGCGAAGAAGAAACCAATATCAGGAAGTTGTTTTAAGATCGAAGAAGAGGATTTGGGAGCTCTTTGGCAAAAGCGTTTTGGACACCTAAACAAAACGTCCATTCAACTTATGCAGAAGAAGGAAATGGTGAAAGGTTTGCCAATCATTCAAGATGACTCAAAAATCTGCACCGTGTGCAATGTAGGCAAGCAGCAGAGAAACAAATTCCCTAAGAAGAGCAAGTGGCGAGCAACAGAAAAATTGGAGCTGATACATGCTGATCTATGCGGGCCTATCACGCCAGTCTCTAACAGTGGTAAACGCTATATACTAGTGCTTGTTGATGATTACTCTCGCAAAACTTGGCTCTACTTTCTTACAGCAAAATCTGAAGCATTTGAAACCTTCAAAGTTTTCAAAAATTCCGTTGAGAAAGAAGCAAAGAGCGTGATCAGATGTTTGCGCACAGATAGAGGG
>OVAP01003479.1:0-16566 GCA_900406295.1 Aurinia saxatilis
AGTATATGGGAACTTTTTTTCTCGATAGAGAGTATCTGAGCCATTGTTCCGAAACGAAACCAGGGATAATATGTTTTATTGTCCAGAAACGTTGTGTATATTGAAATAAATTGATTAAACTGAAACTAAAAATATTATGAACTAGTGTCAAAATATTGCTAAAACGTTGTGTATGTAACTATTTGCAAAAACCATAAAATTTAACATGTATATATACATCTTGTCTGTGTCAGCAAGAGTGTTTTCATAACACTTAGATGAAAGAAATAGATAAGGATAAATTAAGGAAGCAAAGGTTTGCTTAAGATTTACTCAACACACAGAGCTAAGCATCAAGATATAGACAAGAAGACATAATTGGAGATCTAAGCTGAAACGTAAGCTAAGTTGTAATTTTACTTTTCCCTTAGTTAATCAGTGTCACTCTCTGTGTCTAGGAAACTGAACTCTTTACCACCTCCCTCGAGCTTGATCAGCAATGTCCCTCGGTTCTCTTCAGAATACCTAACTCCTTCTCTTTCTAGCAGCTTCATCACCTGATCATCCACAAATAACAGTATTGTAACTGCAATCATAAATTGGTATTCTTCATAGCCACAATCGAATCAGGTTTGATATTATTTATTGGTTTTAGAGTTTTGATTCACATTCGCTTTACATGTGAAAAGGCGTTTCGGAAACTTACCGATTGTTTCACCTTAGATTTCCCATTTCCATTAGACCCACACCCTGTGATCACTCGCAGTGTCTGAATGGCTGGAGCATATTGAAATTGTTAGAAGGACGAGCAATCTCAGGTTTTGTGAAAGACAAGACAAAAGCAATAATGACTCATAAAAGAAGAAGAGACTTGTAACTGAGTTTAGTGAGTACACTTACATGGGACATATGATCCCAATAAGAGATGGAGTTTCAATAGCTTCATTGCTTGTTTAACATGCTGGCCATGAAGATCAATGGTTATCACATTCTCTATACCCTTGTTTCTGCATAGTCATAATTGCAAACATAGTCTTAGTCCACATCAAAATGAAACGTTAATGCTATTCAGCACAGCTTCTATAATGTTTCCAAAACGGCTAACCTCGCGGCAAATATATCTTGGCTTGCCCTCTCATCTGCCCGTTGAGCTGATTTATATGCTGTTCTACCCTGTACGGATAAGGAAACAAGTTTACGTCGCACTTCTAGAAACTTTTCATAATAGCATACTGTATATAGACCGAGAGGTGCACCTGGTCAGAAAGATAAGCTGCATGAGCCCTCCCTCCTTTTGAATATGCTTCTGCAGCCTTTCAACCAAAGGATAAATGCATTAATTGAGGTATCCACCAGCGCAAGAAATATGAATGCAAGTAAAACTTACTTTCTGATAGTAGGACTTTGTAACATTCCACTGATCAGTTGCGCCTTTTCTAAGTTCATGATATCCGTCATCCTTCACTGCAACACATGTATCGATTGATTGGTAACGTAGTTCACTTGAATAAAAGATTAATTCAAGAGTTGCAGCACAAACAAACAGTCAAGACCTCAGATGTTTTTGCCAATGACACCATAGCAACAATTGCCAAGTGTTTCATGGGTAAAACAACAAACATCAGAAGCTCGGAGCCTGCAAACTCATAGCAAAATGAGCCTGCTATCTTGGCCGTATACGCAAATACAAAAATAAAGAAACCATAGTAAAATACCAAAAGTAGTAGGCCGAAACTCTTCCCCACTAGATGAAGAAGCATCAATGCCAAGTGACTGCATTTTTTTTGCCACATTCCTCCAGCTCATTGTCTTTGGTTCATGTTTAGAACTCTGGGGGGTGTTGAACAGAGACTCCAACACCTTTTGTGGAAGACAAATTTCATCACTTCCTTGACTAGTTGGAAATGGATCTTCAGAACTCATGAGCGCTTTTGCGTAATCCCTATAGTCAAAAAGAGACAGGCCACATACTTAATTTTGACATCTCACACAATGTAAACTTAACGCAATTTATCATTAATTTGGTCTTTCTCAGGAGTAATTTAAACATAATAGTTCAGACACTCAATCCTACACAATGAAATTCATAGAAGATTAAAAGGACTGGTTAAGAACTGAATTAGGGACAAGTAGCAGAAAGCTAATTATCAGGCAAGTAAAGTGAAAACCAGGTCCAATAATTCTGAAACTAGTGAATTGCAATAACCAGAAGAAGGCCTAAGAATCAAACGGCAGTACCTTTGACTATAGCCTACACCCCAGAAACTATCCTTTAGTTCACTTTCAGAAGAATCAGTATCAAATGATGTCTCTGCCAGCTGCTAAATAGTATCAGGACTTCATTGTATCATGTAGGAATACAAAAACAAACAAATCTGTAAAAACAAAAGACACTTACACTATGGCCGAATCCTATGGCGGAACATCTACCACTTAATGAATCATCAGTGGATGAAGAAGACATGTCAAGCAAGATATTCAAGGCCTAAGAAGAAAACAATATAAAGCTTTAAAATAAACAGCCGGGCCAGTATCAGCATATTTCATATCAGGTTGGCCTTTCCTGTCAATATACCAAACACTTCCCCATGTAAGTTTGAAGTAAATCTGCTTACCATGTCTACATCGTACCCACATTGACCTACAAAAACAAAAACTCCCATGTCAATTCAATGGAACTCTGAAACTTACATAGCTCATTAGGCAAAGATAAAGGAGGAATACTCACAAAGCACATCTCTAATAACAGCCATACTAAGTTGACAATCATCTCCAAGCATTGAACTAATAAACTGTTCAGCTTTGTCTCTATCCGCAGCTTTTTTTCCGTTTCCACAAAGGTCCTTAGAGGTTTCCAGTAAAGGAAACTCTTTCTTCACAGGGTTTGGTTTCAAGTAATCTTTAGCAATCACAGAAGAAACCATCCCTGTAGCAGCAATAACTCTATTCTGCTTGTTTCCCTTAAACCATCTCTCCCTCATCAAATCTTCACTACAGCTCGAGCTTGACCCAGCCCCGTACTCAGACGTAGTCCCGGTTTCCTGACCCGACGACCCGCTCGTAACCGAACTCGTCGACGGATCATCGGCGGATTCCACCAGATCCGATAGAATCTCGGCGGCTCTGTTGAGATCTCCGCCTGAGTCTTTGTAAGCAGCTTTCGCTTCCTCCATTGAAACCGAACAGAAAGCTTCCATTAACGTATCGATGATATTTTTTTCAACTTTTTCAATTTCTCTCTTTCCTTCCTCGTCGTCGTCGATTTTATCTTCCTCCAAGTCTTTTTTGTTCCCTTCCGGAGGCGATCCATCACCGGTGGGTTTCGCGGCTTGAGATCTTCTCTTCTTTCTCTTCTGCTTCATTTTCGTACGGGTATAATGAAATCAAATATCCACAAAATCGATAAAACTCTTTATCTCTCTCTCTCTTTGTTTTCCGATCTGGAGAAGAATCCGAAACCCTAAATCCGACGGGGAGCGCCGGAGAGAGGGAAGAGGAAATTTTAATTTACCAGAAAATCAGGATTAGAAGAAGACGAATTATTTTGTGTTCGTGCTCCACAATTTGATTGGGGAATAAGAATCGCCACGCGCTGATTGTGACCACCTTCTGCTTACACGCGCGTCTCTTACGGTCACGATTCGCGAAGCAAGCACACACCTACCCTACCCGTTTCCTTGGGTTTTTGTTTGTACATTTATTGACCGGTTTCTTTACCCGGTTCAACTTTGACTGCTTTTCCTAATTTACCTTTTCGTTGATTTAACGTCGGTTCAGCATTCAATTTTCTTTTTCTTTTTTTTTCTAATAGCAACAAAAGTAAACGTTATATCTGGATTTCCCAAGTTGATTTTCTTTGATCCAACATTTCCCTTCATTTTTCTGGTCACTGAAGATCTAGTTAACAACTATATGACTTGTTTCTATATACTTTTTTAGTAATCAACTCATCCCAACATTTCAATTCCACATGTTCATTGCAAATTAAAACCAAAGAAACTTTTGTATTGACGCTGCTCATGGCGTTTGTATACTAAATAAATATAAAAAATTCATCAATGTGTGGAAGATTTAACAAAGCGTGGTTAGTAAAAAGGATTGATTCAAGTCCCGTCGTATTCACAGTCACAAGCACCGAGTTTCACTGATCACAAGCATGACCATTGACCAACAACTTTGGTTGAAGTGGAGGGTCTTGAAACCGAGCTGGACTTAGACGCGCATGGAACTCTTCGTGCTCATTGTTATGGCTGCTTGATAGATTACATTGCTTCTTCCTTCTCTGTACCTCCTCCTTAACTCTCTGCATCACAAAGAAAGAAAAAACACATAGCAAATGCATAAGAAAAAGGGATGAATTCTAATGCATAACAAATGCCATATATATTCTAACTTGCAGAATGTTAACCCAATTTCTCTCAATATAGCCCTTGTTTCAACACATGGAACACAAGATACAACAAGAGGTCCATACATTTAAGTTTTTCTATTGCATATCCGGTTTTCGTTAATGCATAACCACACTGTTCAGTTAACGTTTAAGTTGCTTTTTCTGCACCTGGTCCCTACAATGAAATGCAACTGCTGCTAGAATCCAGATTACCTATAACTAAAAACAAGAAAAGACTCTCTCCGCGGAATATCAAACAAAAAATGTGAAGAGTAAACCACATTTTCAGATTTATAATCTATCAACATCAAATTAGACAGAGCTTCTAATTCAACACAAGATGCAATACTAAGAGAAACTAAAAACTAACAAAGAATCTGCTCCAGGTTGTTACTAGGGCTATACTACATATAAACCAATCTTTGTTGAGCATCACCACATACACAATCATATCACTATTCATTGGAGCTTCTATATTTGGTACCACCTTCTTTTGGATCTGAATTTTTCTAACAATAGTCCTAACAGGCATCTGTCACCTCTCACATCATGCAATTCCAACAAACTAAATCAAAATCAAACCTGAAGCATCATCAAATCAAACTTGGGCTGACCAATATGCTCCACAGTAATAGAACCAAACAAGTTCCCTAACAAAGCAGCATCAGGAACACCCAAACCTTCAACAAGTCCAACCACCAAACCTCCAAGAAAACTATCTCCAGCACCAGTAGGATCCACCTGCTTTGCCGAAAACGGAGGTACCACAGTTTCATCATCCTTATTCAAAATCCTACACCCTTTGTCACCATTAGTAACCACCACACAACACAACTTCTTCATCTCTTCAACATCCATGAACAGAGCTTCATCTGAAGAAGCTTTCAAGAACCCAATCCTATCCAAAACATGATAAAACCCACTCTCTTTCAGATTTACTAGCTTCACGGTTCCATCAACTTGATCAAAACTCCTAATCAAAGCTTGAATATCAACAGCCACCACATCACAAATCTCCACCATTCTCTCTAACGTCTCCGGTAAAATCTCGCCACCTACTCCAACGGCCATACCGAAATCGAATCGCGAATCGGGTAGATCCGACGGCGAAATCGGATCGCATGCAGTGACCCGTTTCAGTACCCGATCAGCATGACCGATTCCCAAATCGAAATAAGCTTCGAATACCGTGGTTTCCTTATCCGAAACCACGATAGGAGGATGTGTTACCTCGTACCTGAAGTCGTATCCGACTTTTGAGACTAAATCGCAGGAAACGGAAGAGGAATCGAGAACATTGGAGATGAACGAGGCGGCGCCGCCGAGAGTTTCGGCGATGATGGATCCGTTTTGGATCAGAACGTCGTGGCAGTAGTTTCCGACGATGAGGACACGGCGGTTAGGCGTTTGGTGCGAGGGAGGAGGAGTTTTCGTCATGGTGGAGATTGGCGCAGAGGATCATGGAGAAGGTGAAGGTAACATATATGGAATGAGTAAGACGAAGAAGAAGCAAATGGGGGAAGAAGCTAATACGTAACTTCTTGAGATTCGTTCCTCTCTCTGTCTTATGATATGTGTCTCGGAGGTAGATGACGCGCGCCTAACAAAGACCTCTCTTCTCTTTTCTCCTAATCAACTTTCTTTTAACAAAAAAATAAATAATCTTATACAGATTCAATTATATTTTGGTATAAGTCTTACTCCTGTTTTTCCAAAAGTGTTTTTTTTTTTTTTTATATACAAATTAATAAAACATATTAAAAATTTTGTTATGCCCTTAAAAAATAAGTTGTCTGTTCATATTCTTCTTTGTTTTGAGGTTAAATTTGGTATTTAGTATTAGAAATTATATTGGAAAATGAAAACGACACTCTTTGTGAAACAAAAAATTAAGTCTAAAACGACACTTTTTAAGAAACGGAGGGAGTATATTTTTCGGTACATGCTCATTTCTAGGGGTGTTTAATTCGGTTTTCAGTTTGGTTTTCGGATTTTTCGGTTTATTAATTTACGAAATTTAGTTATTATATTACTACTGTATCTATTTCAGTTTGGATATATTTGGTTTTCGGTTTATTCGCTTTTTAACTGAAAACCATAATTGTATTTGATTTTTTTTTTTAAAATATGTTGATCTCAGCTATATAAAAAAATATAAATAACTAAAATTAACCAAAATGAAAGAATAAAAACACAACATTTTCCTAAAAATAAAAAGTAATAAACCTCATGAAAAATTAAAACTTTAAAAGAATATCAATGAACAAAAACTAAAACCATGAAAACTTTTAAATTCAACTTTTTCATTCACCATTAACTCTCGTCTCCTACTCCGATCGTACGAAATTCTATATATAAAAAAAACAGCAATACATTTAATTAGATTTAGTTATCACTACATAATTACGTATAATAAATCAATACACACAACACAAGATACGAATTACCTTCCACGAGAGGTTCTCTTAAGGAGCCGTCGTTAACTTATTAGCAACATATTATCTTAAGTTCGTATATTTTATATATAAAGATTTATAATTATATAGATATATCATTAGGGTTTTTCTAATTATACTATTTATATTAGTTTAATATTTTAAGTTAAGATTTCCGGTAAGATTCTCAACAGAATAATATATATAATATTTTGGATATAAATAAATCGGTTTTTTCCGGTTTAATCGATTTTTTCGGTTTATTATTGTACCATATCCGTATCCATGGTTTTTATAAAATCATATCCATATGGTTAATCTGGTATAACCATACTTATACCATATCAATCTTTTTGGTTTGGTTCGGTTCGATACAATTCGGTTTGGCCGAATTGAACACCCCTACTCATTTCATCAAATTTAAATATAGTCCATTAGATGTTGACAAAAAATAAAGTCCATTAGAAAACTAAACTTGTATAACCACTTTTTTTGTTGTTTTAGGATAAAATATTAAGTTATACCATTTTAAATTTTTGACAGGACAACCACATGGTAATACAAAAAAGTACATAACAAAAAAACTACTAGTACAAACAATCTAATCAAGATAAAAACGTATAGATTATCGCGTGGATGAAACAGCCGTTCTGAGCATCTAAAGACAGACTGAAATGGTATGCCATAACTGACAGGAGTTCGAGCCCTCTTCCTTGTTGCCACAAGCAACTTCTAGCGAGATCCGTCCTCAAAATTTCTGTTCTAGAAGCACATACAACTTCTCTGAAGACAAACACCAACAATCCATGCCCCCAAGCCATCCAGAAGACAAGAACTAAAAGAAGAAGCCACGATGATGCCGGCTACACATGGAGGACCAACGGGAAGTCGGAGTGTAGGCTCCAACTACCGATCCCACGCAAACAAGTGTCTAAACCGACCAAAATGCAAGCAGTAGAAGGGACCCCTCCAACAGCGAAATCGTAGAAACCACAACCTTACCTCGACGCATCTAATCAAGCTAGTGGACTCCACCACCAGCTCCACCATCAACACATAGGTCCCCAATTAGATTAGGCTGAATTGATTTAGTAGTACTCGACACGCGGTGGGAGTGAATCTACTGCCACAGAAGAGAAAAGAATAACACGAAGCAAAGGGATCCGCCAAAAAACCATAACCACTTCTTGTTATATGCATTTTTGGCATACTTTAATACTTGTTTTTTCGTTGTTTTTTGAGTCTTTTGGTTTGTTTAAAGTCTTAACAGGTGATTAATGCATCGGAACACGGATTGAAGCTTCGAAATGAAGATTTGAGGTAAAAAGACCAGACAACAAGTGAAATGACAATGCAGAACCACTCTAAAGTGCCTTAAATATCGTGTCAGACAAAGCCCTTCCTGTAGGAATTCTAATCTCAAATTTTGGCACAACATAGGAAATTGAGTTAGCTTCACTTTGGCGGTGGTTCCGAGTCAGTCTGATTAGCGGTTAAGACGATATGACTATTTTACCAAAGATATGTCATTCCATCCGAGTGTTAAATATGAAAATCAATCAATCTCGTAATTTGCTCAATCATTTCTTAATTTTCCCTAATCAAGACGTGTACTAGGTCCTATATAAGACCTCTGAACCTCTCTGGCAGCCACCTTAAGCTTTCTTTTTAGTTTTAATACACTGTTGTTCATTCTCTCTCCATTTTTGTTCTTTGAGTTTTAACACTTTGTGTTCTTGGAATTTTGCTTTGAAGATTGTTGAAGGCTTATCATTTCATTTCATTTTGTCATTACTACTATGGAGAAGTCTTATAAACTTTATTCCATTTTATTATTTTGTTTTTACTAATGTATCATTCAGATTTATATTGTTCTGGATCTATGTTCTTCATTATGTCTTTGTTATTTGTTCATTTCATCATGTGTAAGTAGTTAGTTAGTTAGATCTAAGAGAATAATGGATAGTTAGGATAGAAACCGGATGTAAAAAGGTTAGATCTGTAGAGTCTTCCTCCTTGTGGTGATATAATGCTTAAGCTAGCTTGATCACCTAATTTTCGTCTTTAAGATTGTTTTTAAATGAAAGTTGTAATTGACATCTAGAAAAATCACTAGGAGAGGAATCTGTCTCTAGCCAATAAAAATTGATGCTAAAGCAGATTGTGAACTTATCAAATCAATTCTATTAATGCTTTCTTAGTTGTTTAGATTCAAACGAAAGTCTAGATATCTAAATTGCATAGGAAAAGTGATTAATGCCATGAAAATGAATTAATCTATAATTATATTTGAGTTGAAGATATGTTGGAATTAGAACCTGAATAAACATCCAGCTAATATTGAATGCATTCCATTAATTATCCCTAGGTCTACCACCCTTTTTGTCATTCAATTTAAAACCGTATAAAAATAGCAAAACCACCCCATCAATCTACCCCATCAATTGATCGTCTTAGCTTGATTAAATAATTTAGTAGATTACAACGTAATAATTGAGACTTGTGGATTCGATCCTTTACTACTATATTGTTTTGGTGATAGTTGTCAATGTTTTATTGATTTTGTCAAAAAGACAACTTATTACTTGTAGTCTAGGTGAATTCATTTTTTTCGTGTGTGATAATTTATGTCTAATATTATTCATTTTCTCTAATAACATATAAGACCCTCACAAAAAGTAAAGGAATTTCACTTATTTTCCATAGCGTTACAAGTGAGAATAGATGCCAATCTACATCGGGTTTTCTTCGGTGGCTGCAGAAGGTGCTTCATGATGATGAGAGAATCTCTCCCTTTGCTTGTATTTTTTGGTCTTACGTCAGTATTGCTTTAAGTCTCTCAATAATTATGAGGCTCTAACCTGGTTTCTTGTAATCTTTTTGAATTTATATATTATAACATATTACACCTGATGGGTACAGACTAATTAACAACAATAAAATCATAGCATTTGATTTAAAGTTCTACATGCTATTTTTGAAATATCAATCTGCTGTGTAAAAGAACTAGGTGATTCTCCATGCATTCGCACAAAAAAATATGTGACAATATATCATTTTAAATTTAAATCCATCCTGGTGAAAAAATGGTTTAAATCTTATCCTATATGAAGCAATGTAGTATTAAACTCATGATACTCATGTCTAGTTGATTAATTTGATTTTTATGTTGATAAGAACACTATCATGTACCAATGTGCCAAAATATATTGCATTTGATGGAGTTAATCATTAATATATATATTTTGTTTTTATCATTGTCATTATACAAGATATAAAAGATAAAAAAATATTGGTTTGGATCTAAATAATTTGGGTCATGTCTCATTCTCATAAGTTTACTGATGCAACATGATATTCAGATAATTTCCAAATATCTAGATAATTTCATTTTTATTTATTTAATTAGTATTGAGATAATTTTCTTTTATTATTTTAGAGTTTCCTACGGTTTTAAGGTTTTGGCTTTTATATAAATAGCCTCCTTAGACATATTGTATTATTCAGTTAGTTGAATTAATAATAAGAGCTTTGCTTTTGAGGGAGAATATATAGTATTCTCTATACTTTGTAAATATTTGATTAAATTCATCAATCAAGAAGCATGTTCTAAGCGAGGATTCCTTGAATCCATTGGTTGAGCGGCAAATCCTAAGTGAGGATTCCTTGAATCCCTTGGTTGAGCTATTTTATCGTTGCTTCCGCTCCATCACTTTCAGATGTCAAACATATATGATTCCAGTGTATCACTTTTGCTTGCTCATGTAATTCCCTTTTGATTTCTCCACTTCCTTGAATCTATCTAGTTTCCCGTATGTGAGTTTATACATTGGGTTGCCAACTCATAAATCTTATTGATCTCACTTTGACGTGTAGTTGATATGGATGATCTCCCGCGCGCCATTGCGGAGAAAGATACGATGAGTATCAACATTGTAAAAACATTTCATGCAATTTTTTTCTTTATTTCTCCTTTGGTGTATGTAACATACTAAATTTTATTAATATTTTTGATAGGACTGATATTTTACTGTTTTTCGATATAGATTTTTGGTGCTTTTCATGAAGAAACTGTTTTATTTGAAACATAAACCACTGGATTTCACACTTCTCTGTTTACAAAATGTTTTTGTGAAAATAATGCATTTTAGGTCACAACATCAAAAGTCCAGACCCAAATGAAGGAGATGTTTGTTTTGGATTGAAGTGAGGAGTTAAGACAATCAAACCACGTGCGTTAGCTGTCACATGGGCTTGGAATTGAGTCATTTTCCCTCATGAATAAGAAGTCAAGCCCAAATAAGTGATGATGTATCTAGAAGCCCGAATGAGATGAAGGCCCAATTGACCGGAGGAGAGGTCCACCGATCGATCAAATCCCATTAATCCAAGGAAGCTTCTAGAACAAATTCAGATAAGGACTATTGCATTCGGGGAGATATCAGAATATGTTGGAGATAATCACAGAAGATACTAAATCTTCAGAAGACGCGTTCAGATATCAGTTGATCGAATATAAAAATTGTAATCGATCGAACAGAGCCGGATAGACACAAATATTTTGATTCCTATACAAATCCTCTTCCTGGTTTATCTGGGCCAATTGCTCGATCCTCTCCCCTATAAATACAGGCGACTGAAGCCAGAGAAAAACACCAAAGCTTCCTGACATCCATGCTAAAAAATTATAGTTTCTTTCATTGTTCTTCTATTTTATTCTGCTTTGATCATTGCTTTCAAGGACGAAGTTTGTAATCTCCGCACTCCAGAGAAGCTATTATGAACCCTTTTGATCTATATAATAGTAATTTTCATTGTCATTATGTTTGCTTTGGCATGATTGAGTAGTTTTCTAGTTAGGAATAGAGCTTTGCTAGGAGGAATCATGGTTAGGTTAGTATGCAATAAGGTTGTGTAATGACTAGTTTATAAGCTTACTTTTATATCAGATTTTAATTCAATCATAGGATAAACCTACTACTAATACACCACTTAGAGTAAGAGAACCAGAATTTGATAGTGAAAGATTTACTATTTATAGTTTAGTAGAATTTGATTTCTTGAACTTAATGCCTAAATTGATTGGTTGATCAGCCCACATGTTCTCTTTCTGAAAAGATATATGTTAGAGTTAACTCGGATACCAATCGAACTAGATTGGCTAAGTCTGACCATAAAGATAGTCAGTTAATAGTGATTTCAACTATATAACTTTAACTATGGTATTTACACTAGCCACTACCAAGAATAATTCAAACCGTGATCCTCTCGTGCATTGCCTGACTTCCTAATGCTTTTAATATACGGTTTTATTTCTTTTAGCAGTTGCATGCATCAATCGATCGAACGCATTATCAGCAATCGACCGAAAGACTCACCAATCGAACAATCAGTTCACACTGTCGATCGACCAAAAACCAAACCATCTTATATTTGCTGCTTAGATCGAGTGAACTTGGACGTGCTACTGCGTACACTCTGCTCCCTGTGGATACGATCCCCAAGTACTACTGCCAGACCTGTGCGCTCGCAGGACCTATTTTGGGCGAAAACTAAATCCACATCAATTTTCCATACTAGTTTTCATATATACTCGAGAAGCTGATAAGCGGTCTTTTGTCAAAGACACAATCAATTAATCTTTCTACCAACTGACAACAAACTAGTTGTTGTAGACTTGCTGTATAGTATAAGGTCGAACCACAAGGACCAAGTGCTACACAAAGTCTATGAGATTTAGAATAAAGCTAAGACGATTAAAGAGTAATTAAAACTAACATGTAAACGGTTGTAAATGGGGGGGGGGTAAAACGATTGAAACAAGCGTTAGGCTTTGGATGAGTTTCGATCGTGATGGTGTCGATCGGCGCCTATCGTGATAATGAGACACCAAGGTTCTAGAACATGAATAATTATAAAAGCAATTCAACTCCCACTGAGAAAGCTATCTAAACCTGATATCTAGAATACCTGATTTGTGAAATCTAAGAGATCAAATCAACAATAATAACATGCTCAATATAAACAAAAGCCCTTGTGAATAGAGATCTTTTGTTCATCTAAGATAGGTTTAGACAATTACTAACACTCCCGCATGTAATAATTAACTAGGATCTAATAGATGGTGACCAATCAAGGAATTAGCATAAATCACAATCTACATGAAGAACTAATGGTGTTTCCCTAACACATCTAAATCATAACTAACATTTCTTCTTACCCTTGAAAAACTCTCTTCTTCCTCAAAAACTCTCCTTGGAAATCCTAGAAAATAAAGCTTAGCCGAAAAATAAGGCGTAGTCTAAATCACGATTTTGGGGGCAAAAGGTAATTTCTAGAAACTTCTGGATAAAAACTGCAAATATAGAAAACTGCTGAAATTGCTGAAAACATCATGGTGTCGATTGACACCAAGAGAGTGTCGACCGACATCTCTTAAGGAACATGTCCCCTTTTGTTTCTTCAACAAGTCGTCAATCTTCACTTAGCTCCAATTGATTCTAAAAAGCTTCATTAAGCTCCCAACTTATCCAATAACCTAAAATGATCCCAACTCATCCAATAACCTAAAATAATCTATTTTAACTCTAAAAGCACAAATAAGACTCAATAAATCCAAAGATATCATGAGTAAAACCGGGTAAAATCCATGATATGCCAACCGCTGAAAAAGTAGACATTGGTTTATGCATTCCACATTTGAACGTAATCCATATAAGTAATAAAATAAAATTTTAGTACCTCATGTCTAACATACAAAATTTCCTCAGCAGATTAAGCATCCACAATATGTTTTTACCAAACCATTGGAATGTAAGAGAATCCAATATTTAAACCAAAATGTTATAGCAACTAATCTACAGTAAAGGTAAATAGAAGACATAAAGTTGAATTAAAAAACAAAGATGACAAAAAAAATATATATTTTTGGACGCTATATATATTAGAAAATTTCTTTGCAGGCGATATTTACTGTCTTTCTCTATGTATTTTCATCCCCATTTGTAATCTAGATATGGAAGTCACTTTACAAGCAACCACATATAATTGTCCATGTGTAAATTGGTTTTGTTAGTTGAATTTTCATATGGAAGTCACTTTAACCAAGATTGGCCGTTTGAGCACTGCTGAGCATGAGACCCTCCTCACGTGTCCTCTCTACAGAGGAGAGGTTTATGAGGCGGTGAAACTGCCAGATGCAAGAAGGTTCATGAATGCTAAGCCGAGGTCTTGCATAATTGAGGATTGCGAGTTCTCGGGGACTTATGCACAACTCAACATCAACTCCGAAACTAAACATTCCGGTTTCATTACACCAAAGGTTGACCCAGCTATGCAAATGGAGTGGGAAGAAATGGAAAGTGTCAATGAGTACAAGGAACTCATGCATGCAATCGCACTTGCTGTTAGGGATGAGGCTGGACCTCCCCGCCTGAGTGCAGCCGCAGTTACGTCCATGAATGCAGGTTGATCCTTCCCTCAGCAATCATCATTCGATGCTACAACTTCGAATTGATGCACTCGAAATGTGGTTGAAGTCGTAGCATCGCATGACAATTGTTGAGAAAAGGATCAACATCATTAATTGTTGTAATTGCAGCTACACTCAGACGGGGAGGTTCAACCTCATCCCTAACCATAAGTGAAATTGGATTCACGAGCTCATTGTACTCATTGACTCTTTCTCTCTCTTCCCACTCTATTTTCATAATCGGGTCAACCTTTGTGGGATGTAACCAGAATGCTTAGTTTTGGAGTGGATGTTGAGCTAAGCATAAGTCCCCGAGATCTCGCAATTCTCAATGGTGCAAGACCTCGACTTAGCACTCATAAACCTTCTTGTAACCGGAAGCTTCACTGCCTCATAAACCTCTCCCCTGCAGAGAGGGCACCTAAGGAGGGGCTCATGCTCAACAATGCTCAAACGGTCATTCTTGTTTAGGAAAACACCACTAGTTGTTATTCTAAATTGTGCTTAAAGCTAGTTGTGGTTTGATCACCTAGTATCTATATCATAGGTTAATTATTATATGCGAGAGTGTTAGTAATTTACCTGAATTAATCTTAGAAGAGCAAGTTTCCTATTCTCAGAGAGATTTGATTTAGGAATTTTGTGAACAATTGAACTAGTTCTTATTGCTAATTTAATTCTCTAGGATTCACAAAGAGAGTTGGTTTATTATGAATTGGATTAATATAGCTTGCTCAATGAGATTTGGTTTGCTTTTATAGTTTGTTCATATTCTAAAACTAAGTTTGGTGCCTGATTTTACATCTGACGTTGATCGACACTCGAACGATTTATGTCAAATATAGGATTCTTCTTAAGAAGTTCCCAATGCCTAACACTTGTTGTAACAGATTTTAAACCCCATCTTTTAATTGATTCTCCGTTAGCTTCTAATTACTTGGCTTAAATTGTCTTGGTTTGATTGAAAATCCCAAAATTGGTTGTGTAACAACTTGGTATTCGTGGATTCGATCTCTAAGTACTACAACACATTTGACGTGCACCTGCAGAAATTGATAAGGTTAAAACTCTGTGTATCAGTCACCAAGCGACAAGGCACATCGAGTCTAAGTGTAAACGATGAGGAGAAGCGGAATCTATCACTCATCTCTTCTTCCAATATGAGTATGCCCGACATGTGATGCGGGTGACACCATATACATATACGTTGTAGGTGAGAGGATGAAAAGGTTTTGAGATACCATATGGAGCTCTAAAATAAAGTTGCACCCCTTAATAGGAACTGAGTTAGGCCCTATTGCTCCTTGGATTCTTTGGAAGTAATGGAAACGCCGTAACAACCTCCTCTTAAATGAACGAGATTTAACAGTGGAGGAGAAATTGTTAAAATTCATTATCATGGCGAAAGAGTGGCTTGGTGGAAAACATACGAATAACCCTCTGCTGTCCAACAAGAGAATAAGAAGAAAGGAAAAAGAGACAAAGAAACGGGTTGTTTTTCAAATGGACGAGCACTGATAAAGGGCAGGAATGGGTTGTATTTTCTTGATTCATGAAGATGAACTCGTCCAGAGAATGAGCTAAGATCTAGATGAGAAGCTATTAATAACGCTAAGAACCGTTGTTATGAAAAGTTAAGAATTGAATTGGACTTCTCGCAAATCATCACGTTTTTAATGTTTGGGAAAGACTTCCTAATTGTTCAGAAATGATTATTTAAACATCTCAAATAACTCAAAACATTTAGAATGTTGCTTTCAAATGGTTTATAACCGTTTATCAACCCATTTATAAGGATATTATTATAAAAATGTGTTTCCAATAGTTAAAAAAACTTTATTGACGTTTAGGAAGACTTCCTACAAGTTTTTAATGTTTAGGAAGGGTTTTCTATTTTTTTAATATTTAGGAAGCATTTCCTAATGTTTTTAATGTCTAGTAAGGGCTTTCTAAATGTTTTCTTGTTTAGAAAATGATTCCTAAATGTTTTTAATGTGTAGTATGGGTGTCCTATTTTTTTTTAAGAGTTCCTAATTTTTGTTGAAAAAAAAAAAATTCAAAACAAGAATTTCATATTTTTTAGAAAAATATATATTTTTCAAAACAATTTATTATTTATAATAAATATTAATTTATTAATTGAAAATAATGTTGTTAATTAAGGATAGTATGTTTACCATGTAATTAGGGATATAAGGGGAATTTTTTGGATTGGATTGTATTTTTGGAACAACTTCCCATTTTTATGGTATTTAAGAAATTCTCCCTAATACACACACACACATATATAT
>OVAP01003480.1:0-16565 GCA_900406295.1 Aurinia saxatilis
ACATCGGGTGGCACCCGATGCCAACGACACATGAAACCTCATTCTGAAGGCTAAAAATGCACCTGGCACCCGATGCCAGGAACAAATCTTAAGTCTTGGTTCTTTCTTCATCTTTGCTTGATCCTTTGCTTGTTTGCTCATCTCTTGATCCTTTATGCACCTTTTCCAAGCCCCACCATGTCCAAAATAGCCCAAGAAGTACCTAAATCATGCAAATATGCTATGCAAATGCAAAAATGCAAGTCCAAGTACTAAATGCAAGTCAAAATGCACAATATAGCCAAATGCAAGGTAAACTATCAACAAATGAGTCAAAACTAGATCAAAATGAATGTAAAACAACCATTAAAACTGTCCTAAAATGCAACATATCACTATGCAAGGCCAGAAGCATGTATGGCTGAAGGATATCTGGCTGGAGAGTGTATGGCATTTTGCATGGAGTTCTTACAAAGTTATGTATCAGTTGAAGAACTGTTAAACCGTAATGAGGATCTTGAGTCCTCTGAACCCATACTTGAAGGTCGACCATTCCATAAGTCTGCCCAAGTTGTACTTACTGATAAAGAGCGAGCCATAGCCCATCGATATGTTCTTATGAATATGACAGTGATGAATCCATATCTAGAGTAAGTTCATGTTTCCTTAGTTGCATCTTATAACTTATAGTAGATCGAATAACTAATTTGGTATTACTTAATAGAATGCATTTGGAGGAATTGGAAGCTCAGGATATCAGATGTAGAAATAAAACTCTCTTGTGGAAATTTCATGCAGAAAGATTCTCAGATTGGGTAAAAAAGAAGGTATGCTATTGTATAACAATGTGGATTAGTCTCTTTTTAATCTCTTGATTCAGTAAACATATCAATAACTATTTTCTTTATAACTTCTCTGTCAATAGATCCCTGCCAACTCCAAAGATCATTCAAGCAAACTGAGTTGGCTGGCTTATGGACTAAGACATGTAGCTCAAACCTATAAGGGGTTTATCATCAATAGGCATCGATTTCATCCCGAGGACGTAATGCGTAAGACTCAGAACAGTGGAGTCACATACAAAGCTTTTAGCATGTGTAGATCTAGTGCCAGAGATACTAAACATATGGCAGACATGGTTGTGTACTATGAAGTTATACAAGAGATCATAGTTTTGGACTACCACACGTTTCAGGTTACACTCTTCAAGTGTAAGTGGGCCAACAAAGGAAATGGTGTAAAAGAAGAAGAAGGATCTACATTTGTGAATCTCAATGTTAACCAATCTGCTTATCTCCGAGATCTATATATTTTGGCATCACAAGCGAAGCAAGTATTTTACTCAAGAGATGATGACTCCTCACCTTGGTCTGTAGTAATGAGGGCGCCACCAAGAGGGTACCACGAATTAGATACAGAAGAGGAGTATGTGTTTGGACCTTCATCCATTCCTCAAAGTGAAGATTTGGGGAGAAAAGATTCTGGTGACGAGAGTTTCTATGTTAGAGCAGATTGTGATGGGGTCTTAGTAATGGATTAATGGAAACATGACTACTGGACTGCCTTCAAGTTTTCATATCTTTGTAGATATATGATTAGTAGATTGTCTTTTTGTTCCCGTATATTTTTATATAGTAATGGGGTATTAGTAATGGAATAGTATATATATTAGTAGATTGCCTTCCATTTTTCATTTTCTTATTTATTTTTCTAAAGAATTATTTCAGGTGTATGCAAATGGCATGACATAGTCAACGTAAACAAGGCATTCCCCCTCCAACAACTGAAAAGTTGATACTTAGACGCAACAAGTCTGTTACTCAAACTGATACACATCATGAAGAGGAAGACGAAACTTCAAAAGAAAATGATGAGCAGATTGGCAAAGAAGCTACAGAGAACAATGAAGAGGAAGAGAAGAAACTTCAAAATAAGATGATGAGCACATTTCGCAGCAACATGCAGAAGAAGAAGAATTTGGACAAGAAGAAACTATAAAAGATGAAACACATGAAGCATATGCCCAAAAAAGAAAAACAAGAGGGCCAACTAAGATGAGTGGAGTTGCTAAACATCATGAAGATACGATTGAAGTTGAATTCAATGGTCTTGGTGAACATGTGGGTAAAGGATCAATAACTCTATCATCATTTCTCGGTCCTCTAGTGAGGGAGAATGTACCAGTAACACTTGATACTTGGAAGAACCTGGATGATCAAACAAGGGACATACTGTGGGAGGAAATTCATGTATTCTTTGTATTGTATTTTCTTATTGGTCTTATTGTATTTTAGGCAACAATAATGTTTAACTTTGAAAAACATTATAGGGAAGGTTCAATTTGAATGAAGAGTGGCAAAAAGATTATGTTTTAAGCAGATGGCGGGCTTCTAAATCTCGGCTTGTATCCGAAATACAAAAAAAGAGTAAGAGAAAAGCCATAAAGTTAAAACCAAGTAACATTCAATCTCTGCAAGCTTGGAAAAATTGAGTAAAGAGTAGGACCAGTGAAGAATTTAAGGTTTGTGTTTCTAACTCTCTATTTCTAAAGTCATAGTGGTGTTTGATTTTTTATAAGATTGATTGTCGGCTTGCTTATGTAGGTTAAAAGTGATAAATATAGGGAACTAAGAAAGGCGCAGGTTCCCCATACTACAAGCCGCAAAGAAATGGTTCGCCTAGCTCATGAGATTGTATGAGTCTTGTTTTACTGTATGGTGTTGTTATTTATGGTAGTTGCATAATACAGCCTTTGTTACCTGTAGAAGAAAAAGAGTTCAGACCCCAGCAAGGTGACTAGGAGTAAAGTGTGGATAACAGGGCACTCTCATTCAAATGGAAATCCTGTGAGACCAGAATTTGCGGATACTATTGTAAGTGAAATGAGATTGGGAACAAATGACAGCAGTTGATAATGCTTATTTGTTAGCTTAGACTAATTCTGGTAAAATATTTGTGTCAGCAACGAATTAAAAATATTGATAGTGAACTAGTATCTACAGATAGTTACTAATGTTAGAGAGGATGTTGTGAGTCAAGTGTTAGGAAAAGATAAGCCTGAGAGGCTTAGAGTGATGAGCAGAAGAGTTACTGCTACAAGGCTAGCAATCATGCAAGATAGAGATACACATGTGTAGAAGCTTGAAGCAAAGCAGGTGGAATTGATTAACAAGATTGATGATCTGCAAGCTGTAGTTCATGACTTGGCTAAAGGGAACAAGGTTAGTCAATTTTAACTCATGTGCTTGATTATGCAAATTTGTATGTTTTTTACCAAGTCACTTTGTTCTTGTGTGAACAGTCTGATGACGTTTCTTTATCGGAGGCTAGTAATGCTGCTAGCAAAATAGTAATTAGATGTCAACTACTGAATTGGTTATCAACAGATGATATTGTTGTGGGGGAAGGAGAGTTCTGCTCATCTGAACCAATGTACAAGATTGGTCGTATTCCTATTGGTCCTAGTGCAGCAGCTGTCCTTGTCAGATCTGTATCAAAAGAAGATGCATATGTTTGGAGGCCCACCTCTATGGTTTCATCACTTGGAAAATTTATTGGAACCAAAATTCCATGGCCAGCTGATAAAATTATTTTGGACAGTGACAAAGAATCCCCAGTTGAAGATCATACGGATGGTTCATCGGTAATGTTTTCATTTCACTCTATTATGAACTTGTAAATATTAATGCCTGAAATGTCCTAATAGATGTTTTATATTTTATGATTGACTTAGGCATCACGTGAGATACGGCCTATTAGATTGGAATTTAGAGGATGTAATAGTTGCTAAGGCTAGTTTGTATTCCACTAATCCGAAAAAACTATTGCCCAATAATATTCCTCTCGGTCCCAACACTACAATTGTGAAGGTTGAAACGGTGGTTAAAGAAGATGCTTATTTGTGGAGACCAACAGCTATGGATGTTTACTTGATGGGTAAACCGCTTCATGAGTTTATCGCCTGGCCAATTCTGAAGATACAACCGATTAAGACTACACCTACAAGAGCATCAGAAAAAGCATCATCACCTGGGGTAAAATTCTGTACCTATATTGCTATGATGTATTTCTTCATGTTTCATTTGACTTGTTTTTTTATGGAATCCTGATGAAAGTGGTTGAATTTATGAGTGACATAGTGTAAGTTGCAGCATAGACAACAGTTTAGGTGCAGAGAAGAAGTGCATGCTCCTAGATTGCAACAACTCAGGACAAGTTGTTGCCAAAGGAAACGTTTGTCCAAGTAGACCCGAAGACGTGGTCCATTGCGGCCCATTAGGTTCTAATGCTAGTAGAGTATAGTTGATAGTTTCAAAGATTGGAGATGCAAAAGTGTGGAGACCCAGTTTAGAAGTTCAAATCATTGCTGATGCTATAGGTATTATGGTTCCTTGGCCTAATGACAAAATTACGTTAATATGACATTGTTGTGAAGTGGATTTAGTTTGTATTGTAATTTTGTATCATCTTTGTGGTTTATGACTTGAAATGTAAATTGTCTTCAGCTTGTTAAATTTGAATGTTTTTAGTTATATATTTTACATTATATATATATATATTATTTTTTATATATATATTAAAAATAATTGCTAAATAAACCAAATTCTGGGAATTGGACGATAAAAAGTATAACAGAAAATGAATGCTATAGTAAATGTATAAATATAAGAATTCAATAACGCTATTACATGAAAAATTAATAGCACAAAAAATTGCTATAGTAAATATATATATATATATATATATATATAACAATTAAATAACGCTATTGTATAAAATATAATTGCAATCCGAAAAGCGCTATTGTATACACAGAAACAATAGCACACAGAAAAAGTGCTATGTAATGTCCCCGACCTATTATGACGGGCGATGATAGAGTGTTTTTAAAACCGCTATGGTATTGATAAATAGCGTTTTTCGGACGCTAATAATACTCAATTTTCTTGTAGTGACATTCTGTACAATGTAGCTAGGATAATCTCTACGATTTGGGATCTGCTTATTTGTTGGACCAAAATTAACAACGCAGTTACGTTTCACGGATTCTACAAACACATCATCATGGTGGAAACTGTAGAATGGGTTTCCTGCATCTTTTGAATTCCTGTTTCCAACACATTTTTCACGACATTTTGAGGAAGATATATAGCCAGTTTACTTCAAGCTTCATGTATCCTTATTTTCCTTGTAGATATATTTCATGTCCAAAAAATAAATTGGCTACATAAGGGGTAAAAACACTTATAAATTCTATCTATATTTTTTTCTTCTTTTTAACCTATATGATCGCGACATAAGGCTTTTGGTTTACATCCTCGGGAACCAACATCATTGAATCCTCCTATGTGAAAAAGGTAATTATCAATATAGGCGGGACTACAAATATATAATAGAAAAAAAAGAATTTTTAGCTTTTCCATTTATTTTGTCAGGGCTTGAGCTGAAAAAGGTTTTTTGCTCCTTCAAAATCTAAACTCCTCGTGGTAGCTTTTGTTCCGAGGAAAAGAACCCATAAGGATCTTACAAATTCTTCAAAACGAGAGTCCGGCTTTTTGCGGTACATTGGTTTTGGATTGAAGGATCTGATCATCGTACTTGCTTTGTGGGCATTCCATTGTAAAGCAATGGATCAAAATCCCTCTCCCTCCCGTTGATGATTCCAAAGAGTTTGGGTTTTGTTTGGTGAAGCGTGAGAAGAGTTTCAAAGTGTTTGGTCTAGATCCCGTGACTGATCATGATATGCGGTGATTGTGTATTCCTCTGAGACAGGAATTTGGACTTCCAAGAGCGTTCATTGTCCTCACCAGATCATAGAAGAATCTAATTGCATCAGTATAGTGGTACGTACCATTACTTATAATCTTTTTTTGAACCTAGAGCACTTGCATCACTTGATAATTATTTAAATCCCATAAGTTTCGGGTTTTACATTACCTACATTATATTACATTACTTTAATTAAAGAACTACCTATGTTGTTTTTGAGTCATATTATTTTTGCGTCATGTCAAATTTAATTACCTTAAATTGAAAAAGGAATTTTGTTCATTGCATTTGTGTGGAAAGCTACAAATGACAATTTTAATGGAAAAAGGAAATTTTCAATTTTCTCACATATGAGGATTCAGTGATGTTGGTTTCCGAGGATGTAAACCAAAAGCCTTATATATGCCGCGATGTTAACAAGAAAGAAAAAGTTGAAAGAGTATAACAGTTTTTCCCCTTATCATAGCCAAATTATTTGTTGGATAGGATATATATGTACAAGGCAAAGAAAGATATGTAAAGCCTAATGTACCGTTGCTATATCATCCTCAAGATTTCGTGAAAAAAGTATGTTGAAACTGGAATACAAAAGATGTAGAAGACCTATTCTACAGTTTCCATAGTGATGAAGTGTTAATTTGCGGAATTTGTAAAATGCAATTGCCTTATTTATTTTTTTCCAAAAAGTAAGCATTTCCAAACCGTAGAGAGTATTTTAGCAACATTGTGCGGAATGTTTATAATGTTCTCAGGAAAAAACTAGAAGCTCGATTTCAAAAACTGAGCTTGATCTACTAAAGTATTTATAATCAAACTTCCGAAGTTTCTTCTTGAGAATGTCATACACATTCTGCACAATGTAACCAGGATAATCTCTACGATTTGGGATTTTCTTATTTGTTGGACCAAAATTAACAACGCAGTTACGTTTCACAGATTCAGCAAACACTTTATCACGATGGAAACTATAGAATAGGTTTCCTACATCTTTTAGAATCCAGATTCCAACACACTTTTTCTCGACATCTTGAGGAAGATATATAGCCAGTGGACTTCAAGTTCCATGTATCCTTATTTTCCTTGTAGATATATATCATGTCCAACAAAAAACTTCTCTAGATAAGGGGTAAAAACACATATAAATTCTATCAACTTTGACCAGGACTTGTAGTCTAGTGGTTTGTGCTAGTGCAGCCACTGTGTCACCGTCTGGGTTCGCTTAATACATATTGCATAATTGTTGACAAAAAAAAAATTCTATCAACTTTTTTTTTTAACCTATATGATCGCAACATAAGGCTTTTGGTTTACATCCTCGGGAACCGACATCACTGAATGCTCATATGTGAAAAGGTATTTATCAATATAGTCAGGTCTACATATATAATAAAAAATGAAATTTCTTTTTTCCATTTATTTTGCCAGGGCCTGAGCCGAAAAAGGTGTAGCAAGTGAGTTTTGATTTATTGCTTCATCTCGATACAATTTATAGTTAAGTTTTTTTTTCAGTCTTTTCTGATATTGTGGATGCTATTTATTGCTTCATCTGGATACAATTTATAGTTAACTTCTTCTTTCTTTTGGGTTCGGAGGGTCTTTAATTTTAATTCAATTTCATTGTTTGAGCTGAGTTATGTTGTTCTCCTTTGATAACTTTATCGCTTTGTCTTAGAATTATATTTTTAGGTTAATTTTTGGACGGTTTGATATTTGTATGTTAACAAACCATTGATAAATTTATAGCTTTTTTATAACTGTTTAGGTTAAGTTTTTGGTCGGTTTGATAGTTTTTATGTTATCAAAGAATAAAACGATTTTGGAATACAGATTTCTTGAAGAGAGGTTTCTTGATTTGGAAGCGTGTATTGAATTTACTTTTTTTGCTCGTCCCTTTCTATGTGTCAGATTCACTCGGGGAGAGCAACCTTGTTTTGGCACGACAATTGGACTTTATTCGGCCCTCGAATTTGAGTTAACTGGGATGGAAGGACTGAGAGTGTTATGTCTCTCTTATATGCGCACTGAATGTGGCACCTGGTTGGTATCTAGAGGAATGCATCCGATCTTTGGCCCTCTTAAGAGCTTGCATGCCTTCCTCACTTCCAGGTCGTGTATCTCAAGATCCAAATTTTTTTTCTCTGAAAAAATTCGGCATACTCTCCCCCAAGTATTTAGAGATAGGCTCACAACAGGAGATCGTTTGAGAAGTTGTGTATTGAATGTACTACCATTTATCTCTGTTTTAATTTGCAGTTATTTAGTTGAGGTACATACGGAGATTCTTTCTTTACCCACCATTTGTTAAACCCGTCGATATTGTTTGCGGATATTGCGGTTTGGATTCTTTCTCCATCCCGAATCAAGAAGTCAAACATGATATGCAAGATTATTATTGGGCCATATGGGCCTTGTGTGTATCTTGGTTAGCAAGTTAGTGTCGGTTAGGGTTTATGTGTTCAGCTTGTCTAGGTTTGCCGTCATAACATGTGTATATATATCTTGTACAAGACAATTGTGATCAATAAGAAAGTATATTCATAGTATTCTACAATTATCATTCTAGCGCGCAGTGGTCTATTATATTTGGAATTAAAGAAACACACGTTTATATTCTCTTATATACAAGTCGTCTTTGGTTTTGGTCAAAGAAATTCAGGTTCAAATTCCAGCAAAAATCTCAGTTCTCGATCGAGAGTCAGCAACAACTCCTACCAGTCAAACTGCATCGACTCTTTTCGTCTCACTTGGTTTACTATCTTCCAACAGTAAACTATAGCTTACTTGGTTGACTGCTTCCTAATGGATTTTATAAGCCCATCAATTCTCATTACTATGATATTGTCCGCTTTTGGCCACATCCCTAACGGTTTTATTAATGGGCTCCTTCCCAAAAGACTTCAAACCAAAGACTTGAGGATACATCGGTTCTTTGAACCATGGCTCTGATACCAATTTAATGGGTTTTATAAACCCATTAACTTCCCATTAATATGATATTATCCGCTTTGGACCACATCCCTAACGGTTTTATTAATGGGCTCTTTCCCAAAAAGCCTCAAACTAATTAGGGTGTTTATTGACTTATATATTACACACTACTTTCTCTAACTTACGATGTGGGACTTTGGGTTGATATTCCAACACTTCCAACATGCTTTACCCATTGAAAATTTGAAATGCTGGCTCTCTTGTAGGTAAAAGGAAAGATGAATAATAAAAATAAATAAAAAATAACTTCTATTATTAATAAGATTCTCCGGAACCCCGAAACCCTAATAAAAGTTCCAAATGGAAAAACAAGGTTGCCATTGAGAAGCATCTCGAGAGTGCAAAACATGGAAACCGATACTCCTCCTTCTTTCGCCGTATCTTTTTGTCCGTGCACAAAAACTCCTCTTGCTCATGGTCCTTAATGTCATTGTATGGATCAAAAGAACTCATACGGTTCCATGGATGCGAGACATGGGACCTTCCAAAGTCTCAAGCTTCTTTCATACCACCATCTTTGAAATGGGCCACTTTGGGGCTTTAGAGTTTTGGATATCGTTATTTCAGCTCGTGCTCCCACGGTGGATGGAATCAGTACTTCGTCCTCCCCAAGTTGAAATGATAGATACAACTTCACTACTTTCTCACAGTACCTCAATGCAGAACATGAAAGAAGAATACCAGCAACGATTAGTTTTTGGATGCAGTGATACCAGTATGGGTTTCCTCTTCTTGTCTTTGTGTTTCTTTCTATCATATAATTATTATTGTTTTTTTTCTTTTAAATAATGCCTAGAATGTAGTAGCTTATTTGGCTATGGCTTTAGACGGTTTGAACATTACCGTGAGGGGACGTTAAATGTTCTATTTATCACCGAGACCATACACATTGACATCAACTTCTTTTCATAATTTAAGCATTACTATCATATATGTTAGTTGTGTTTAGAACAAAAAGCAGATCGAATCAAGAATTTGAGGGACCCTAAACAAACGCAATAGAATTCTACTCTTATTCTATTATACTTTTGAAGATGATGAAAACGTTTACATGACATGGGATAAGTAAATAAGTAACGTAGCAGAATCATCTTTTAGTTGAATGATCTAGGTTATATGCGGAAGGTGGTGAATCCCTCATTCATGGTCCTTGTAAAAATTTTGTTATTTTGATTATCTTGAAGTAAACCAAGTGAAGTAAGGAGAATCTTGCCAACGACGATGGACCGCAGTAGTAAATGAACAAGATTCGTTAAAGGAAAGCGAATCCTCGAAGTTGGGCAAGGTAGTTTGGTCATAAGTGATGTCGGCGGGAGTAAGAGGAAGAAACAACAAAGGAAGAAGTGAAGACCGTGAAGATCCAGAATATGTACCAAACGTAGTTAACATTCAATTTCTAAGCCAGCGGGTAATACAGGTGGTACATATTCCGGATATTGATGGTCTTCACTTCTTTGGTCGTTATTTATTTTGGATCTCGACGGATATGTCTTTATAGTTAACAGAATCTCCACACGGACTCAACCATATGTGTTAAATATGACAAGACAAAGGAGCATGCATATCTGCCTCAGCTGAATCTCCCGATCATATATACTCTTTCAATAAAATTGATATATCTCGAGAGTTATCTGAAAATATCCCTTCCAATGCTTCTAGTAAAGAATGACGAGAAGGCATTCAATAGTATGACTAACAAAAAAGGACACATGAATATGCAGACTGGTTAGTATTTGAAGCTTAATTTGTCGTTCAAACGATCTATATCTAGTAACTTATATAGCACAGTTTTTGCAACGACAAATACTAGTCGAAACTTTTGTAACAACATTATAAACAAATGAGTGATTATGTTAGTTGTAACAGTTAGCAAAAAAAACAAAAACTTAAAACTTGACCATAGGGCAAACTCACTACTAAAGAATGGCAATATAGTTGTCAAAATATGACACAAACATGATTTTGTAACAGTTTTTGCAACGAATACTTGTCGAAAACTTTTGTAACAACATCATATACAAATGAGTGATTATGTTAGTTGTAACAGCTAGCAAAAAGAAAAACTTAAAACTTAACAACAGAGCAAACTCACTACTAAAGAATGGTAATATAGTTATCAAAATATGACACAAACATGAATTTGTAGCAATTTAATTTGTAACAAATTAATGGCTACCAATGTTACATAAAAAAAAAACAGGGACACTGATTTTTCTTTGTACCCACTGATAATATCTGGTTATAAACTAGGAATATGTAATTTATGCTTACGTTTTAATGAAAAAAAGGCTTTTAATATGTAAAAAAATAAAAATAAATAAAAGACATAAGACCACAACAAAAATAAATATGTGGCTCGAGATATAAAAGATGGAAACCCTAGATTTGCTCTTTAAATCTTTTAGCCTATAAAATCTAGCCGCTCGCTCTCTCTCTTAGACATAATTAAGACAATTCCGACAACAACTAACTCACACGAGCAAGAAGCTATGCGGGGGACTGTTGATCCGAACAAACAACAACTGTGGCTCCGATCGTTCGTAAGTTTTCATTTCTTGTCTTCGTTTATGTTTATTAGTTTGGTTTTCGATCTTTTCAAAGCTATCTGGTTTATGTTTATGCTTTAGTTTTTGAGCGTTGTATCATACTTTCAGCTTTGAACTTTTTGTTTTCGTACAATTAGATCATACTCGCAAATTCTTCTTTTCTGGTTTTCTTTTTAAGTTTGAGTTACAAAACGAAATGGCCACATCAGTCAATTACGTTACACGTAGGGTGGGAAATGATTGGCAATAGTTACAAAATTAACACTGTTGCACAATAATCTGTTGTTGCTGGTGTTGTCAAATTATTCTAGATCAGATCTGTAAATTATCCCAATATTCTGATTTTAGATTAGGATATCTACTCAGATCTGGATCCGTTTATATATATATATGCTTACTATGTTTCTGATTTTTTTTTATTAATTATTATTAATTGTTTTGGGTGATCCACATCAGATCTCGAAATCTCTGGATCTGCCCGAATCTGATCCGGATAATGGTTTTACTTCTGGTTCTAAAATTGTTTTTTGGAATATCTGATGTGTGATATTAAAACTAAAAAGAAAAAACACACACATATTTAGCACGAGAAGACATTTCTGTATCACATAAACAAGGATTAGGGTTAGAAACTTAGGTGAAAGTCTTATATCCAATTTTTTGCAGCATGTAAGGTTAGATAAAAGTCTAAACATCTCATCATTACAAAAATTTAAGAGCCTAATTAACTATAATGATCCCAATACCCTACGTAAATTCACCAATTACCTACTTACAAAAATCCTTCATCTAGGATCTATTTTGTGGTTCCGACCAAAAAAAAGAAGATATATTTTCCGGTTGTCACAGATTAAATGGGAAATGATATATATAGTTGCATGTTTAGAATATGTGTTACCCAATTTGGAATTCGTCAATAAACCTGATAAAATTAGGATATGATATCAAATTATGAAAGATCTAATGAAGTTTGAATGTCACATGAATATGATGCAATAAAAAAAACATTATCTCCCACCAATCATCCCAGAGCATGAAACCAAAGCCCATCAAAGAATAAAAAACAATCACACAGTTTAGTTAAACCCTACGAAAATCGTTTAAAGTTGCAAAATAAATAACCCTAAAAATCACAGACTGAAATTAGATAAGTTGAAAAATTGTGTTGGTAGAACGATGTCCTAAGAGAGATAGAGAAATCATGGTGGACATACAAACCGGCCATATATGGGTGTCCATTCTTATCATAATGATGGCTCGACCATGGATGTCCATGGATATATATATATAAACCCGGAAACCCTAATTCTTTCACGAGGAGCAACATTTTGCAATGGAGCCACCAACCAAAAATGCCAAAACCACACATGTGACATGTCTTAGAAGCGATGGTGACAGAGATTCTAGCGAGGTTACCATTGAGAATCATCTTCAGATTCAAATCGGTTTGCAAAACATGGAACTCGACACTTGAATCTAAGTACTTCCGTCGTCTCTTCCAAAATCTGTGCACCAAAACTTCTCGTGGTCGCTTTTGTTATGAGGAAAAGAATTCATAAGGATCTTCCAAGTTCTTCAAAATGAGAGTCCGGCTTTTTGCGGTAGATTGGTTTTGACTGAAGTATGTGATCATCGTACTTGCATTGTGGGCAATCCCATTGTGGGAAATCCCATTGTAACTTCTTGATGCAATTGTTCACCCATAAGAATGATCTTCTTCTCAATTTCTTCTCGTTTTGTCCTCTCCTCCAGAAGCTCTTGTCTGACCTTCTCAATATCACTCTCTTGCGCCTTATCTTTTTCTTTCTCAGCTTGGATACTCGGATCCATTTCCAGCACATTTACTTCTCCTTCAAGAATGTCTTTTTCTTTGGCTAAAAGTAAGTGATCATGGCTCAGTTTAGCCCATGAGTCATAGAGATCTTTGTATTCCACCTTAGGATCTATCTCAAAATCTGAAGTATCAGAATCTGTGTCCACCACCGTTGGTTTGTCTTCTTCAACTAAGGATACAAAGTTGAACATGTTGTTGCTTGCACCAGCATCATCATCATCATCATCATATGACTCATACTCACTGGAACTCAAAATGGATTTCTCTTTTTGTTTGGCTGGGACACTCACTTCTAATGTGTTAGAAACCTTTGCATTCAGGATACTTGAGCTCTCTTCTCTTGACTAATGGACAATCGGACTTAAGATGTCCAAACCCTTCACACTCGTGACACTGTAACTCCCTTTTGTTACTGAATCGGTCTCTATCATTCCTTTAAGACGTATCACCATCACTTCTGGAATTTTGATTGAACTTTCTGTCTCCATCATTCCTAAAATAGCGATAACCGCCTGACCTTAATGTGAGATGACCCTGACTTTTCTCCATTCACCTAAGAGCCTTCCCAAAGTTCTCGGCCTTTAACAACATTGTATCTTCAACCTTTTGCATCCTTTCGTTGGTTTGGTCAGCAACTAAGGCTATTCTACTTTTGCCTTTTGATCCCTTGTTCTTCTTCTCGCTAGCTTCCAGTTCAGCTGATTGAAGTATTCCGACCAATGGAGGGAATTTCATCTCGTATGTATTTTTAGCCACTTTGAGAGCTGCTTTATATCCATCATAGTAAGTTGGCATGCACTGTAACATTTCCTGGACCAGCTTCTTTCTTTTTAACCTTTATGATCGTGACATAGATAAGGTTTTTGGTTAACATTCTCGGAAACCAACATCACTGAATCCTCTTATGTGAAAAATAAAGAAAGAAAAAGTTGATAGAACGTATAAGTTTTTTCCCTTATCATAGCCAAATTATTTGTTGGAGAATATATATGTACAAGGCAAAGAAATATACGTGAAGCCTAAAGTACAGTGGCTATATCGTCCTCACTATGTCGAGAAAATCTATGTCAGAAACTGGAATACAAAAGATGTAGAAGACATATTCTACAGTTTGCACTGTGATGAAGTGTGAAATGCAAGTGTGTTGTGCGGAATGTTTATGAAATGCAACTGCGTTGTTCATCCTGTTCCAACAAATAAGCATTTCCGAATTGTATATAGTATGATGGCTACATTGTGCGGATGTTTATGATATTCTCAGGAAAGAAACTGTGGAAGTTCGATTTGAAAGACTTTAAGGAGATGGAGAAAACTAAGCTTGATCTACTAATGTCTTTAAAATCAAACTTCTGCAGTTTCTTCTTGAGAACATCATAAATATTCTTCACAATGTAGCCACAATAATCTTTACGATTTCAAATTTGCTTATTTGTTGGAACAAAATTACAACGCAGTTGCATTACACAGTTTTCACAAACACTTCATTACGATGGAAATTTTAGAATAGGTTTCCTACATCTTTTAAATTTTTGTTTCCAACACATTTTTTCTCGACATCTTGAGGAAAATATAGTCAGTGTACTTCAAGATTCAAATATCCTTCTCTGTCTTATATATATATATAAACAAAAAATTGGCTAGATAAGGGGTAAACACTTATAAATTCTTTAAACTTTTTTTTCACTGTCTTTCACATAGGAGGATTCACTGACGTTGGTTTCCGAGGATGTAAACAAAAAGCCTTTTTTATGTCACGATCATAAAGGTTAAAAAGAAAGAAAAAGTTGATGAATATATTAGTTTTTCCCTTTTCATAGCCAAATTATTTGGCGGACATAATACATATGTACAAGGCAAAGAAATATTCGTGAAACCTTAAATGCAGTGGCTATATCGTCCACACGATGTCGAGATAATAAATGTCGGAAGCTGGAATACAAAAGATTTAGAAGACCTATTCTACAGTTTTCACCGTGATGAAGTGTTTGCAAAATTTGTGGAATGCAATTGCGTTGTTCATTTTGTTCCAACAAATAAGTATTTCCGATTGTAGAGAGTATTATGGCTACGCTATGTGGAATGTTAAGGATATTCTCAGGAAAAAAACTGCGGAATTCCGATTTAAAAGACTTTAAAGAGAATACTAAGCTTGATCAACTAAATTCTTTGAAATCGAATTTCCGTAGTTTCTTCTTGAGAACAGCATAAACATTATGCACAATGTAGCCAATATAATCTTTACAATTTTGAATCTGCTTATTTGTTGGAACAAAATTAACAACGCAGTTGCATTACATAATTTTCACAAACACTTCATCACGAAGGAAACTTTAGAATAGGCTTCCTACATCTTTTTAATTTTCAGTTTCCAACACATTTTTTCTCGACATCTTGAGAAAGATATAGCCAGTGTACTTAAACTTCAAATATCCTTCTTTGCCTTGTACATATATATCATGTCCAACACAAATTTTGGCTAGATAAGGGGTAAACACTTATAAATTCTGTCAACTTTTTTTTCTTTATCTTTCACATAGGAGGATTTAAACAAAAACTCTTATCTATGTCACGATCATAAAGGTTAAGAAGAAAGAAAAAGTTGATATAATTTATTAATTTTTTACCTTGTCCTAGCCAAACAATTTGTTAGACATAATATATATATGTAAAAGGCAAATAAATATACGTGAAGCCTGAAGTGCAAGGAAAATATCATCCACACGTTGTCGATATAATATATGTCGGCAATTGAAATACAAAATATTTAGAAGACCTAATCTACAGTTTCCACCGTGATGAAGTGCTTGCGAAATTTGTGAAATGCAACTGCGTTGTTCAGTTTGTTCCAACAAATAAGCATTTCCGAATTGTAGAGAGTATTATGGCAACATTGTGCGGAACGTTTATAATATTTTCAGGAAAAAAACTGCGGAAGTTCGATTTGAAAGACTTTAAGGAGATCGAGAAAACTGAGGTTGATCTACTAAAGTCTTTGAAATTGAACTTATGCAGCCTCTTCTTAAAGCCTCATAAGCATTCTGCACAATGCAGCCTGGATAATCTTTACTATTTGGGATTTACTTATTTGTTGGAACAAAATTAACAACGCAATTGCATTACACAGATTCCGCAAACACGTAATCACGATGGAAATTATAGAATAGGTTTCCTACATCTTTTAAATTCCAGTTTCCAACACATTTTTTCTCGACATCTTGAGGATGATATTCAAATATCCTTATTTGCCTTGTATATATATCATGTCCAACAAAAAAATTGGTTAGATTAGGGGTAAACAATTATAAATTCTATCAACTTTTTTTTCTTTATCTTTCACATTGGATGATTCAGTGACGTTCGTCCCCGAGGATGTAAACAAAAACTCTTATCTATGTCACGATTAGGGGTGGGCGTTCGGATATCCGTTCGGGTTCGGTTCGGGTTTTTCG
>OVAP01003481.1:0-16561 GCA_900406295.1 Aurinia saxatilis
CTTGGCATCTGTAACCCATATGCTCCAGCTTGAGGGGGGGGGGTGTTACACTAGTTGGTTTCATTGTTTCCATATATCGAGCATATCTCTTTTGTATCAAGTTTTCNTAGAATACATCGTATATAAGCTTGGCTTTTGGCCTCAAGATGAATACACAGAAATTCACCACCGTGTGTGTTTTTACAATCACATTAAGATTCAACTATGCTAAGACAATAAAAAATGTTCAAACAAGTTTCAAACGAGAATTCAAACAAACAATAAAATGACTAACAAATAAAGTGAAGCTAAACTTAAACGAAACTCAATATGTGAAAGATATTGGTATTCGGATAATTGTAATAACGATCATGCACGAATAGATAAAACCTTGTGATAGGGTAATCATTTACAAATGAGGCACCATCCTAGGCAAATGACTACTATGTGTAGCTTGACCCAATCTCTTGGTGTCATTATCTTAACTAAAATCAAATACCAAATCCAATGATAGTCGAGCATGAAGAACAAGCCCAATATACCACTAAGTACCTTATCCAATCTCTTGGTGTAAAGTTTACAAAGCTAAACACAAGTCAATTTCAATCAAGTATCTTATCATGAACCAAACCCTTGGTACCATGAATAAGATGACAAGCAACAAGTCTCCATTGATCTCTCACAAGAGACTAGAATGAACAATCTACGACTAACATGTTTAAGGAAACAAAGCATTCAAAGACATCTTGTCTAGTCAAGCAAATCATCATACATCTTGTATGTATGGAAGCTATTGATCTATACTCTATTGATCTCCCAAAAAGAGATAGCTTTAATGACTAACACATGACAACTCTTGGTTCAAGTATTCCAACGAACAAGATGAGTTGAAGCCTAGAATCTATACCCTATTGATCTCTGAAAAAGGGACAACTTTAATGAGACAAGAAGCTAAGGTAAACCAAGGAACTAAACCCCTAATTCATTCAAGCATTACAACAAACAACTTGTGTGTGTTGAAGCCTAAATCTATTTATCCATGATCTCTCCTGTGAGAATAGCATTAATGACCATTACAGTTTAGCAATCCTTGAAGACTAACCTTTTTCTCACAAGATCTAACATTTTCATGCACAAATCTACCAAAACCCTTAGACCAGTAAGATAATTACTCCTTCATGACAATGAAATCCATAGAGATAATGATTAAAGAAATCATAATCAAAGATAATAAAGATAAGATAAAGGTTTTGGTAAACACAAATATCAAATCTTTAAGCATAAACTCAAGATCTCAAAGTTTACAAGAAGAGAGAGGTCTTGATGCTTTCTCTCAAAGAGATAAGATAAAAATGAAGCTTATCCTTACAAATGACAACTAATAGGTATTTAAAAGGTAAGATAAGAGTTTGGTCATTGGAAATTAGGATAAGGTCAACAAAATAAAGAAGGGATCCGCCAGACCAAAATATCGGGTGCAAATATCGGGTTCTACCCGATATTTTGGTCTAGGGAAGTTGTTGTAGAATCGAGTTTCTTCAGTCTTCAAATATCGGGTACCCGTATCGGGTGGTACCCGATATTTTGGTACAAGGGATTTGTGGCTTCTTCGTGCACCAAATATCAGGTGCTAATATCGGGTAGCACCCAATATTTTGGTACATGAGACTCAATTCTTGATTTCTTCACTCCCTTGACTCCTCTCTTGCTCACTTGCTCATCCATTTGGTCCTTAAGCACCCTCCATGTCCGTTTAACTCCAAAAGCACCTAAAAACATGCAAATATGCAATGCAAATGCAATAATGCAAGACAAAGTCCTAAATGCAAGCTAAAATGTTCAAAGTGAGTATATATGCAACAAACTAACACAAATGCATAACAAATGAAACTAAAAGAAATGTAAAAAATGATATCCATAGAACACCACTCATCAATTAACAGAACTAATATAACTTTTAAGTATATAAACTATTTCATTGAATATATAGATATTACTAAAAATATATTATATTAATTACTTAATTTTGATATTTTATAAACTTTTAGTCATAATTAACTAAACTAAACCGAACTAAACCCGGATATGTAGCAAAAGAAATATTTGGATCTCGAGTATTCTTACTCAGATACTGAAAAACCCAAAAACTGAATAACACAAACCAAACTGAACCAAAATAATATTTAATCTCCAATGAGTTTAACTTTTTGAAAACTGAAAAAAACAAAAGCTACAAAACTCCAACCGAACAACTGAATGTTCACCCTCTAATTATTATGAAGGAGCACATATAGATTATATTTTTTTAATATATATGTATATAGATATATTATTTTTTTCTAATTGCACAATATTTTGAACTAAATATTTGTATACACGTTATAGTTGTTTTCTTCAACACATTGTTCAAACAAGTTGCTGTGTTTTTCTACTCTCAAAGAATGGAGTAATTGTTCAAAGCTACTAGGGCCACACATTGTTGTTTATATACATTTCTGAAGTTGTATATTTTAAGTGTCGCGAGTCAAACAATTCTATAATTACCAATTTAAAACAAAAAGAAGGATTGAGAAGCAAAGAACTCAAAGACTTCAACATTACTATGGTTGCAAAACAAAGTTGGAGAATGATCCAACAACCTCAATCCCTTCTCTCACAAGTTTACAAAGTCAAATACTATCCAAAAAAGATGCTCAGAAGAGTAGAAACTCGAGCCATGCATGGAAAAGAATATTGCGAAGTAATAATTTAATTTCCCAAGATATCAACTGATAAGTACGAATGATAACCAAATCATGGTTTATATAGATAACTGAATACCGATTTCTGCTTCTAGATCGGCAGTTCAGTAAGAGATCCCCCACTAAGCCTAATCTTAAAGTCAAAGATCTTTTTAATTCAAGAATAAGCTCGTGGAACGAAGACGTGGTCAACAACATCATGACTCGTGAAGATATGCATTTTATAGAGCTAATAAGACCTTCCGTGACATGTATTATTGAATCCATCCTAGTAACCACACTACATGTATCGCGGTAGCAGTTTTGGATATTTTTTATATTTGCAGGTTTTGTCCAGAAATTTCAGAAAATAATCTTTTGGCCCAACTCGTGTTTTACTTGTACAAATAGAATTTTAATTCTTTGTTTAGGCTATCTTTTCTTTATCTTTTGCATTGTATACCTAGAGAGATTGAGAGCTTATCAAGTGAGAAGTGTTTCACACATGCGATTCTCTGAAACCCTCTCTATCTCCTGCTTTATCTTTTTAATACAAAGTCTATTAAGTGTTATACTTATTTTTATGCCTATGTTTGGGTAAATCTCTTGTTAGGCTGAGGGTTATTAAAAGGAATCTAAGAAATTGTTTGATTTGTTACGGATCATCAATTTGTTATACATCTAGATTGTGGGTAATGTTAATTCTTGATCGATAAACTAAAATTAGATTTAGGTTAGTTAATTATTAGATGTGAAAGTATTGATAACTATCGGAACTAATGAGCAAGATCTCTATCTTCAAAGGAAGTTAGTTTAGAGATCTTGTGAGCAATTGGACTTGTATTTAATGTTTGTCTAAATCACCTAGAATTTGCAAAGGAATATGGTTTTCTAGTGTGTAGAGAGATAATCTCAGCAGCGCAAGCTAGTTAATTTTACCTTCGAAACTGAGTTCTACAACGAAACTTCATTTATTCCCGACAAGTGTGGACCGACATTACTATTGTTTCAATCGACAGTACGTCTTTTCTGATCACTATTTCGATTTTCCTGCGAATTTTTCAAAAGCCTGACAATTTTCATTGTTTTAAAACACAACTATATCCGTTTTCACTTTGTTACTATTATTAGTTAAACCATATTTTTTAGCTTTATTTAAATATAAAACTTTTAGTACAATCTTAGTCCTTGTGGATTTGATCCCAACTTTATTACTGTGATTTGTTGTGCACTTGCAGTATATAATTTGGGTTAAAACATGTGTTCACAGAGTACATGGCCATAGCAAATGCAGCTTCAGAGGTAAGATGGATTTGCAACTTACTATTTTAACTTCACATAGCACTTCCCACAGTTCCTGCCGACTATTGTAACAATGTTGGCACCGCCTACTTAAGTGAAAATTCAGTTTTTCACTGGAGAATGAAATACATTACAGCCGATTACCACTTTATTCATGATCTAATACAATCAGGTTCCCTTTGTGCCTCTCATGTGCACACCAACGACCGGCTTGCTGATGCACTCACAAAACCCCCCTTCCAAGCTAGTTATTGATATATCGTAGTTTTTACGGGTTTTTAACAATGATATTCGTTGTTTTATAAAATCTTTATGTTTTTGGAGTCTTTATTAGCATTTACATATTGTAACACAAGTTTGGGGATTTTAGAGCATTCTAGAGTGTTTTAGAACAAAAGAAATATAAAGGAATGAAGAGCACTTGGAGAAATTTGCAAAAATAGAAGAAAGGGAAAATCAGACCATGGTGTCGTTCAACACCCCCTCTATTTTCCTTATTTGGCCTAAAAAAATGGAATATTACAGAATTACCCCAGAAATTATGAAAAGTTTTCAGAAGAACCAAAACGTGTTTTGTCTGTATAAATACATGTTTTTAGGCTTAGTTTTCAGATATCTTATTTTCAGTTAAGACTTAAGAAATAGAGTTATTCCAGAGCTTTTAGGGAGAAGAATTTTGAGACTCTGCATGTTAGAGAGAAGAATTTATAAACCCTCTTATTTTATTGGATATCTCTTTTCATGCAACCTTCTTTCATCATGATGATTGTTTCAGTTAATACTTGTGAGTAATTTGTTTGTTAGACTTAGGGTTATTATAGGGTTTAAGATGAATTGATATATTAGAATTACTTGTTAGGAAAATCACCTAGTTCTTCTCTAAAATTGTGTTTATAGTTAGTTCTAGTTTGATCACCTAGAATCTAAATCATTGGTTAATTAATTGATGTGAAAGCATACTTAATTTACTAGAAGTATTTTAGATGAGCAAAATTCATATTTGCAAATAAATTTGATTTGAGAATTTTGTGAACATATTGAACTTGAAATTAATGCTTGTCTTAACTGAATGATTTTGCAAAGAAATTTGGAATTCCACGATTTAGACATAGGTAGTTTTCAGCTTATTTGGTTGCAGCTGCTGTTTCGAAAAAGCCTTGGTTGAGTTGATCTGTCCTCGCAACGACAGTTGGTTGATTTTACAAAAGTGTTTCAAGTTCTAGAACGGTTTTTAATAAATTCCAAACAATTTTCTATCTTCAGTTCGGATTTACGTACCCAAAGGATTTCTCAAAACCTAGCTTTTGTTTAATTGAATTTAATCAACTTTCCATCGATTTCATAATTGTTTTCATTAGTCAATTTATTTAATTCACTTAGCTTGATTTGAATCTAATATTTGTAGTGCAACTTTAAGTCTGTGTGGATTCGATCCCTAAATACTACAACATATTAGATGTACTCTTGCAGTTAGTATTAATGTTAAATCTGAACATATCAGTTATCAATCAACATGTAACGAGACTGGAGTTACACATGTGCCTCCATTTTACGAGAATGTATAAAGGATATAAGTAAATNATGTGTGGATTCGATCCCTAAATACTACAACATATTAGATGTACTCTTGCAGTTAGTATTAATGTTAAATCTGAACATATCAGTTATAAATCAACATGTAACGAGACTGGAGTTACACATGTGCCTCCATTTTACGAGAATGTATAAAGGATATAAGTAAATATCATACAAGATTCTAACGTCATTTGTAAATACCTATAATACACTTGTTATACCTTCTATATAGATTCAAAGGTCGGTCTAAGAAAGTATTCACTTTTACAATCTACATAACTGACCCCCTCTTTCCCTCTACGTCTCACAGCCCCTGATTGAAATAATGGGTAAGAAGGTAAGATATATAAAAACTGCTTACATTTGTAAATATTATTTATTTGCGGTGTAGATAACGTGTCTTGATTATACGACATATTTTTCTTCATATAGATTACTATGTATGTGTTCAGAGAATGGGCTACATCTTAAGAATGAAATCTTTCAAAGGTACAACATTCTTCCACTTCTATTTCTGATATTTACTGAACATATTTTTTATTACCGTTTTTACAGGATCATGAATTGAAGAGTGATTGATGCTCACAAGTTTTTTATGACAACAATTTGTCACACAATAACGGCCGTAACCATATTTCTTTTAGGTAGGTGTTAACTCCAACTATGTGTAAATGTCTCAACTTGAATAAAGTTTGTTTCTTTCTCTTCAAAGGAATCGTCTTTGTACTATCACTATCACTCTCGTCACTCGTTTTAAAGATTTTGTATGATCAAACAAATAACCAAAAGCAAAACAGAGCAAAACGAAAATGACACAAAGGCGAGATTTTGTTGACCCAGAGTTTACCCCCGATGTGAGTAAAGGCTAATATCTGGGGCCAGACTCAGTCCCGGTAAGCTCCTTAATAATCTGTAAATATCTCACAGCTCAAATCAAAGAGCAACAATTCGTACAACAGAAGAGAAAAAGGCAACTTGACTCAATAAGTGATGAAATGGGAAAAGAGAGTATTTATACTCTAAGTCCCAAAACCTTACTTAAACCCTCCTTTCTCCAAAACGCAGTCGTTTAACTTGAACCGAACTAACTCCTGATTTAACTTAATCAGACTCCTGGTTTAGCTAAACAAACTTCAAAACCAAAGTTTGAATCATTCTTTGGCGCCAAGAATTTTCTACCTTGATTCAAACTTCAAATTTCCAACTTCTTCTTCTTATTAACTGGAGCTTGCACTACTTGGACCTTACCTCTGGCAACAGCTCAAACCTAAGCTCAGTTGATCAGATTTAGAAGGCATAAAGCTGCATCAAATTTCTTGATGGTGACACACTTTGTTAGCATGTCTGGTGGATTCTGTGAGGTGTGAACCTTGATCCCTTCAACTTGTCCTGAAGCAATAATGTCTCTGATAAAATGCAGCTTTGTGTCAATATGCTTTGTCCTAGCATGGTATATGTTATTCTTGGACAAACATATAGCCGACTGAGAATCACACCAAACTGAAACCTTTTCTTGTTCAAAACCCATATCTCTCAAAACCTTTTCTTGTTCAAAACCTTTTCTTGTTCAAAACCTTTTCTGTCAAAGCAATATCTTCAGGCTCTGTGGTAGAAACATCCACTACATGTTGCTGTTTGGACTTTGAGCTCATAGTACTTCCACCCACAGTGAAGACATATCCATTTATTGATCTTCTGTTATCAAGATCATTTGCATAATCCGAATCACAGGAGCTTTGGGTCCTGAAATCTTTGTTTTTGGTAAAGACTAGATTCAAATACTTTGTACTCTTCAAATTCCTTAGTAGCCACTTGAAAGCTTCCCAATGTATCTTTCCTGGCATACTTATAAACCTGCTAACTAGACCCATTGCATAAGTCATATAAGGTCTAGTACCAATCATTGATATGGAGTCTTCTCATTGTCACTCTTCTCTGCATCATTCTGAACAGAAGCAAGTTTGAAATGAGAACCCATTGAAGTATTTGCTAACTTGGCTTCACTCATATTAAACCTCTTGAGTATCTTTTTAACAAAACCAGACTGAGATAGCTACATAACTCCTTCTTTTATATCCCTCTTGATATCAATACCCAAAATCACGCTTGATGCACACATTTCTTTCGTTTCAAACTCATGACTCAGTAACTCCCTCATCTTCTTGATCTTTGCCATACTCTTAGACGTCAAGAGCATAACCATCAACATATAACATAAGATATATGTAATCAGTCTTCACCAATTTCACATATACACAAGAATGTTTATCACTCCTTCTAAACTTCTGATCCATCATAAATTTGTCAAATCTCTTGTTCCACAACTTTGGTGATTTCTTCAAGACATAAAAAGATTTATTCCGCAAACAAAGTTTATCTTTTCCATTCTTTACCTCAAAACCTTCAGGCTGAGCCATGTACAAGTCTTGATCCAACTCACCATGTAAAAATACAGTTTTTACATCCATTTGCTCTAGCTCCATGTCCTGATTTCCAATGCAGACATCAATATCTTTATTGATACATGTTTTACCACATGAGCAAACACATCATTGTAATCAACTCCAGCTCTCGATGTAAAACCTCTAGCCACACGTCTTGCTTTGAAACTTGGTGGTTCAACTCCACGAATACCAGGCTTCTTCACAAACAACCATCTGCAATCTACCATTTTCTTGTTCAACGGCCTGTCAATAATATCCCAAGTTTCATTCTTGATCAGTGATACAATTTCTTGCTTTGTAGCACCATTCCATTTTGTCCCAGGCTTTGCTTTTCATAGCTTCATGGTAACATTGAGGCTCCTCTGAATCTACTTCCTCTGCAGTTATCAATGCAAAGGTAAGAGTACAATAGTCTTCATACCTTATTGGAGGTACAATAGCTCTTCTTAGTCTGTCTCTAGCTAAGTGATAGCTTGACGGATCAAGTTCTTCACTTGTTCCCTCTGCCTCAATATCCTCTGACTCAGATTCACTTGAAACTTCTTCAGTAACTCCACCTCGAACTGAACTCTCTCCAACTTGCTTAGTTCATAAATTTTTAATATGGCTTTTACCAATTGATTTATCAATCTCAGTTTTTATTCCAGCATTTCTTCACAAAACAGAACGTTTATGCTAATCACACACTTCTCTACATCCATGATATATTTTATATTTTACCAGTTTTTAATATAATAAAATATCTTATATAATATAGAAGTGTTACACTTTTCAACAAGCCATGATAGTCTGCCACGTGTCTCTTTTTAAAAAACTTTTTTTTACCAACTTATCCAAACCAAAACCTCAAAGCGTAACTCCTCCCAGTTGACACATTCACATAACATTTACAATCACATTTATATATATGGCTCATCTCTCTCGATTGCTATTTAGAAAAAAAAACAAACTCTAAATTACATTCACGGAAAATTTACAATCACAATAAAAAAATGTGTGATGATAAAATTACATAAAAAATTAATGTGGATGAGAAAACGTAACTGACAATGTATACTTAAAGTAATAAATATGTATTTTTAATCAAATTTAGAGAATCATAATTGTGAAAAATTAAAATGGTAGCTTTAATAATAGACTATGTGGTTAGAATAAAAAGTTTAAAACTAATGATATACCATAAATAAATTATTTATAAACAACATAAATGTGTATGATATAGTAATATTTTTTGTAGATTGACATACTTCGATGACACATCAATTCCAAATATTTAGCTCAATTATTTATTTTCATGTCAACATTTTAAAAATCTTTTCTAAAATTGAGGAGGTTAATCAAAATAATACGTGAAGACATCAATCTGGTTATATACTATCAATAAGAAAATGTTATTGTGAAAATATCTTGAAGAGACAGCTTTTGATTGATTTTTATAAACGATAGTTTTCTCTTTTGCCCTAGTCTTTGATTCGATTCAATTCATCAAAACCAGGAAGTTGGTTTTAAGAGTTGATTAAATTCCTCTTAGTTGATCCAAATAGGTCTCAAGTAATTCTCATGAATTTCTAGGTCTTAAGACTTAAAACCTCTTGATTGATCCTCAAGCTAGTTATATCTCTTTTCTGATGCTACGCCAAAATCTTAGTAGGAGTAAACTTTCTATTCACAAAGGAATTTGGTCTAGGTAGTTTATGAACAATTGAACATAGGTATATTGCATAATTAATCCTTTAGGACCCACAAAGGAATTTGGTTTTCTAGGAATTAATTATAGATTGCATTCACAATGGAAGTTGGTTTGCATTACAATATGTTTCATGTTTAGGAATTTGGATTTTTCTCCCAAAGTTCCCAAGGCCTAACCTTGCTTTTAATTTTCTAAACCCCCCATCATAATATGTTAGTTATTTGCTAGTTAGTCACATTAAAAACTCATGTCCTAGATTTAATCTGCATATTTATTGGTCTTTGTGATTTCGATCCTAAAGTACTATAACTGATTTGATGTGCACTTGCAGTTAGAATGCATAGGTTAAAACTTTGTGTATCAATCCNTGGATTTTTCTCCCAAAGTTCCCAAGGCCTAACCTTGCTTTTAATTTTCTAAACCCCCCATCATAATATGTTAGTTATTTGCTAGTTAGTCACATTAAAAGCTCATATCCTAGATTTAATCTGCATATTTATTGGTCTTTGTGATTTCGATCCTAAAGTACTATAACTGATTTGATGTGCACTTGCAGTTAGAATGCATAGGTTAAAACTTTGTGTATCAATCCAAAAGCCAAATTCTGTAACCTTTTGTACCTTGTGGATACCTCAAGAAAATCCCTTTAACTACTCTTGGTTTCAGCCTCCCTTGATCTTGATGAACATAAATCACCGAACCAAATCTTCTCAAATGTCTGTAACCAGGCTTCCTGTTTAACCATAACTCCTCAAGCACATTGTGATCAATAGCAGAAGGTGGAGACCTATTGATTTGATAGGTTGCAGTAGAAGCTGCTTCAGCCCAAAATTCTTCACCAAATCCGGATTTATAAATCAAACATCTTACTTTCTCCATGATTGTCCCATTCATCCTTTCTGCAATACCATTTTGTTATGTGTGTAGGGACACGTCATGTGTCTCTCAATACCATGCTCTTTACAGTAGTTAGCCAACCTTGTATTAGAGAATTCAAGCCCATTATATGTCCTTAGCACCTTGATCTTCTTGTTAATCTGGTTCTCAACCAGAATTGTTCACTCACAAAATCTTGCAAATGTCTCATCTTTTGATTTGAGAAATATAATACAGACCTTCCTTGTTTTGTCATAAATGATAGAAAAAAAAAAAATACTGCTTTCCTGAGAGTGATGGAGTAACGTTTGGTGATCTGCATATATGTAACCAAGAAGATCTCCAGTGTTGTATTTACCAACATTGAAACTCACCCTTCTGGCCTTTCCCATTACACAATTTTCACAAAACGTCATATCTTTAATCTATTTCTTCTCAATCAATCCTTTTCCAGATATTATCTTGAGATTATTCAAACTCATATGTCCAAGTATATTATGTCAGAGAGATGTCTTGTCAATCTACTTCTTCTCAATATTGTAGTTTTCAGACACAATAGTCTCACCATTCAAAACATAAAGACCATTTTGTTACCCTTAAAGTATCTCACTTTTCCATCTCTACCTCCATACTCGTAACCAAGCATATCCAGAGTCCCTATATAAATCAAATTTCTTCTCAGGATGGGAACATACTTGACATTCTTGAGCACTTTGATTGATCCTTCTTTTGTGTTAACTCGGATAGTTCCACATCCTTGTGCTTTCACTATATTGTCATCTCCCAACAGTATGTTTGACTTCATATTTTCATCAAATTCATCAAACCCGTCTCTTCTGGTTGATATGTGGACTGTGCAACACGAATCCAACACCCAAACATCATTAGCACTCAAACCAACAACATTTAAAGCTTCAACATACTTTAAATCAACAACAAGAACCCCTTCTTCACCAGAATCTTCATATTTCAGCCTCTTTTTTCTGACATAACAATCCTTCTTCATATGACCAACTTTCTTACAAAACCAACAAGTAATCCGAGACTTAGAGTTAAAATTTGACTTGGTTCTTCCCTTGTCATTATGACTTATGGAACCTCCTCTTCCAGGTGACCTTCCTCTATCACTTGATAAAAACTTGTTGCAGGATTTTTCTCACTTTTGTAACCCTCTGAGATCATCTCTCTTTCATGTGACCTTACGGCTGAGATAACTTCCTCCGAGGTAAGTGATTCTCTTCCATACTTCAATGTTTGCTTCAGTTGGTCAAAACTTGTTGACAACACAGTGAGAAACATAATAGCCTGAAATTCATCTGAAACACTAACATCAAGACTACTCAACTCAACAAAAATCTTAAGAAAGTCGTTAACATTCTCATCAATACTTCGAGACTCATTTGTCTTGAAAATATAAAACTTTAGCTATAAATGGATCCTATTTGGTAAGGAAATTTCCATATACAGCTGATCAAACATAGCTCACATCTCAATAGCTGTAACACACATCTTAATCTTTCTCAAAACATGGTCACCAACATTAGTGATGATCAAACCCATGACTTTCTCATACTGCTCCAGCTTTTCAGGGTCATGAACAACTTTCATCAAAGCCTCAGACGTGGCTTGTTCCTCTCCATCATCTGTTGGTTGTTTACCCTCAGCTTTTGATAAAGGAACAAGATTTTCAAGCTTATGATCCGTCAAGATATATTTCAACCCAAGAATACAAAAATAAGCCGTCATTCGTGTCTTCCATAATGAGAAATAACCATATACATCGAATCTATCAACATCCACACGAGCCATAGTTGTCATATCCTTAACCAGGCTCTGATACCACTTTGTTAACTCCAACTATGTGTAAATTTCTCAACTTGAATAAAGTTTATTTCTTTCTCTTCAAAGAAATCGTATTTTTACTCTCACTCTCACTCTCATCACTCGTTTGTAAGATTTTTTATTATCAAACAAAGAACCAGAAGCAAAACAGAGCAAGAAAGAAATGATACAAAGGCAAGATTTTGTTGACCCAGAGTTCACTCCCGATGTGGGTAAAAGCTAATCTCTGGGGTCAGACTCAGTCCTGGCAAGCTCTTTAATAATCTGTAAAGATCTCACAGCTCAAATCTAAGAGCAACAATCCGTACAACACAAGAAAAAGAGGCAACTTGACTCGATAAGTGATGAAATAGGAAAACATAGTATTTATACTCTAAGTCCCAAAACTTACTTAAACCCTCCTTTTTCCAAAACACAATCGTTTAACTTGAACCGAACCAACTCCTGATTTAACTTAATAAGACTCCTGGTTTAGCTAAACCGATAACCAAACTTCAAAACCAAAGTTTGAATCATTCTTTAACGCAAAGAATGGGGATAATGATGTTGGATGCTTTGTAGCTTCTTGTTTTAACTTGCTTTATGTGTCAACAAGATTATCCATTAGGTTTAGTCTTCAGTTGTTTATATGAGGACAGTTAAGGGAGATACTATTAAATTAGAAAAAATTCATATATTCGTTTTGTTTCATGGATGCTTATTATTGGTATCCTTTTGTAATTGCACAATCACCATATTAGTCTTATAATGACTTAGTCATATATTTCAGTGTAGACTTAAGTTGGTTTGTAACATACCCGAATCATATATATATATATACTAGGTGAATATCCGCAATACATGCAGATTTTACTTTGTTATAATTTTCTTTTAGAATATTTAGTGATGTTTTGTTTTAATATTTGAAGTGTTACTGTTTGTAGATAATATAAGAACAAATTGATAACCATATTTCACAACAATACTATATATCTTTCACAATATTTAAATCTTTGATAGTTTCACTATATTACAAAGAAAAGTAGTTGTGAGAATATCACTTCAAACCATACAAACTTCAGTAATTTGTGAGTGTGAGTGACAAATGGAGTATTATTAGGAAAGTTGAGAAGAAAAATATAGTCAATGATTTTATCTGGCTATCTTACCAAGTAAACTCAGAGAAAATCAATTAGGTTTAAAAGGCTATGATAGCCAACAGTTCATCATCTCAATAAGAAAGAGCAATCCTGTAAAATGGTGGATCTACACATGTCATGGGAGAACATTGTTTGTTTAAATTCTTCAAAGCTATGGAAATATCAATATTTATAGTTAGATAGCTCAGTGGATCTTTTTACACAAATTATATTTATCTAGGTAGAAAATAAAAATAAAAGTCAATATTTATACTATATACAATCCACTCATCGACATACCATTTTTCTCATTAAACAAGCAATTTCAAAATATATTTTTTAGAAAACGTTTTTTGATTTTTATCTTTAAATCTTTTGCAAAATAAAAATGTATGGAGGTAAACTTGTTTTCCTATAATCGAGCATCAAGAGATAAATCTAAATGATATGTAGTACCAAATGAACATAATAATAATTCTAAGAACTGAGATATGAAGAAGTTCCCAATAATGTTGGTGATTGATGCAACTCATGCGGGCCTGAAATACTTTAAATCATGGGGTGAAAAGTCCATATGATTTAACCCACACAAGTAACCATATTAATGACAAAAAACATAAAACTTGACAATGCCTAAAATATTACAAAATCATAACTTATAAAACATACCATATTTTTTAAGTGAAAGAAAGCTAACCAAATTTGAAACTATCAAGACATGTTGTAGGCTCGGGAAACCACATTACAAGCATGAACACACTGTGAATTTTCTTTTGATAATTAAACATCGTAATTGGTTCTCATCTAATATTATTGTGAGTAAGTGTATTTTTAATTATGCCAAATATATTTAATTTTATTTAAATAAAACTTTTATTTTGTGGTTTTTAGATGAATTATTTTAGGTGTAGTTTTGGTTCTCGTTTTACACAAATATATTTAATTTTATTTAGATAAAGATTTTATTTTGTTTGGCTCTCGCTTCTCCGGTGGCTGACCTCCTTTGACTGCCACCGGAGAGGCTTCATTTTTTTGTTTTTTTTGGATAAATCGTGCGGCGTGTGGTTTTCCACGGTAAGTTGGGGCTTATGGTTTCCCCTAGTAGGTTGGGGCTTATGATTTCTCTGGTATGTTGGGGCTTATGATTTCTCCTGGTAGGTTGGAGCTTATTTCTCTTTTTCGTATAATTACTCTGGAGATAGAGCTTATGTTTGAGGTTTTTTCCCTCGGTTTCCCCTTGTTGGGACTTATCTTTTTCAACTAGGAGTCTTGACAAAGCAAAGATTCAAGAGTCAAAAGATTGTTTGGACTCTCTGTTTAAGAAGAATTTTCATGGTTTGAATATCAAAAGGACCTTCATGGTTGGCTCTGTAGTATCTAGATAACTTTATTTAGGCTTGTGATATTAGAGTTTTTATGATTTTGATTTATTGTTCCTTGTATTCTTTAATTGTTTACTTTCAATAATACTGATTCAGATGATTAATATATATATATATATATATATTGGTTAATTTATATAGTTATTATTAATTAATTAAACTATCATTAATATCAAACGAAGACATGTGTCACCTTCACAATGAACCACCTGTCCTTGCCATGAAGAGTGTCCTTCTCTTTTATATAGTAAATTGTTATCAAAATACATTATGTTGGATTCTGTGTGAACATCATTTGAATCTATATGGTGATACATTGACTAAACTACATGTTCTGGTCTATATGAAATTATATATGAAGACTCAGATTTTAATTAAATTCTCTTAGTACTTGAGTACTCCATCGTCGTTGGTACATTGAAGTTGGAGATGTTTTGAGTGGCTTCAAAATCACCAAACTCATGAGACAATTCCTCTTACCATTTGATTTTGTTTTTCCGCCGGTGTTGAACTTATTGGTCATTAATTAATTATCACTAGGTGAGAATCCACGCTAAGCGTGGATGTTTGTTAATGTATTGTATGAACTATATTTTTTATTTATTCTTTTTGTATTTTTTTAGGTTTATAATATGCTAATTTGGCGATTGTTATAGTTGTTCATTTTGTTATGTAAATGCTGTTTAAAAAAATTATTTTTTCCTCAAAGATTTTATTTATGAAATGAATAACAAGGGAACTACAATAACTTCAAGAGAAAGAAACCTAAATTCAAAATACCAAACGCAGCATCCAAGCAAAACTTAAAAAGGAAAATATGCATTTTGTTTACCTTGAACAACCCAGACACCCGCATCGATTTATCTTCAACATGACAACCACCCCACATCGGTTTATGTTCAACATCAACAGACACCCTGCATCGATTTGTGTTCAGAATCACAAGCACCCCACATCGGTTAGTCTTCAAGGTCAAGTACCCAACATATAGTAATTATATAGAAAGATTTTGTAACCATCTGGGATGTTCTCTCTCCACATACGAATGAACTCTGTAATTTTGTACTGCACTTAGAACAATTGAATATGCACTCTTATTAGCTAAAGGGTCCTCAAACCAAACACTCCACTCACTATTAACCGTTAGATACCGCAAGAATATATCAATCTTCGTGTCTAGGGCTGGGCATTCGGCTACCCGTTCGGGTTCGGGTCGGTTTCATTCGGGTCTCGGGTCTTCGGTTATAGGAAATTGGTATTGGGTGTTATACAATTTTGGTTCGGGTCAGTTCGGTTCCAGAAACAAAGTACCGTTTTCATCCGAAAACAATTCGGGTCCAGTTGGGGTTTGATTTGGGTCCCAAAATACCTGAATTTTTTCAACATTTTAAACCAAAAAGAGCTACAGTTCGGGTTTGGTTTTGTTTTCAATGGTAAAAAAAATCATAAAATAGGTTTAAATTGAATAATTTTTTGTTAAATTTTGATAAATATAATAACTCTGTATATTTTAGTCATATTTTGATATTTCAATTACTTTGATTTAAAAAAGACTAATATCTCCAAACTTATAATTTTAATCCTGGATTAATATGTTGTATTAACTTTATATATAGTTAATAGTTTAGGTGTA
>OVAP01003482.1:0-16561 GCA_900406295.1 Aurinia saxatilis
AACTGAACTTCCCAATAGCTTAGCACTTTTTAATAGATTGAAAAACCTCTTGAAAACTTAGTTAGTAATAGTTTACAGTAGAAAACCCCAAAAACCTATTTCTTGCATTTAATTAGAGTTTATTTAAACTAGTNTGCGTGTCTGTACACTTGCAGTTTAACTACAAAGGGTAAAAATTCTTGTATCAAGTTTTTGGTTGGTAATCTCTGCACTCCAGGGAAGCTATTCTGAACCCTCTTTTATAATAAAAAATTTTCATTGTCATCATGTTTACTCTTATTATATTCGAGTAGTCTTTTAGTTAGGAATAAGGTTTTGCTAGGAAAAATCATGGTTTGGTAGATAGGCAATAGGGTTGTGTAATGGTTAATTTATAGGCTTACTTTCATATCAAATCTTAATAATAATCATAGGATAAATCTGCTACTAATACACCACTTAAAGTAAGAGATCCAAAACTTGATAGTGAAAGCTTTACTATTTATAGTTTAGTAGAATTTAATTTCTTGAACTTAATGCCTAGATTTTGGTTAGTCAGCCCATAAGTTCTCTTTCTAAAAGATATATGTTAGAGTTAACTCGGATACTAATTGAAATAGACTGGCTAAGCCTAACCATAAGGATAGTTAGTTAATAGTGATTTCAACTAGATAGCTTAAACTAGGATATTTACACTAACTACTACCCAGAATAATTCAAACCGTAATCCTCTGATGCATTGCCTGACTTCCTAACGCATTTAATATTTGAATTCTCTCATGTTTGATTCTGTTTCAACATTTTCAGGCATTGATCGATCGACCGCATTATCTGCAATCGACCGAGACCACAAACCACTTAATTAACGAAAAGTGTGCTTAGCTATCAAGTTCACACTGTCGATCGACCAAATCCACAAACCACTTCATTTTTTGTTGCTTAGCTTGAGTGAACTTGGACGTGTTACTGTACACTCTGTTCCCTGTGGATCCGACCCCTAAGTACTACTGCGAGACTTGTGCGCTTGCAAGACCAATTTTGGGCGAAAACTAAATCCCGATCAGTCTCAGATCTAAATTGATTGATTTGGAGTTTGAGTTTTCGATTCCGAATCTAGATCGCTTATCAGCCTTTATCATCGGTGTTTTCTCATTTGGTGTGGGGTGGCAAAGGGTTTTGTAATCCGATACCCTCATAAATATATATTGTTATACCAGACCTGTTTTTGTCTTTGTTCGAATAGGTCCTTAGGGTTACATGCATAACTTCTTCGAGTTCTCTCTATGAATTCTCCTAATTACGCTTTGGTGAATATTACGAATCGGGTGTTCGTTCAAGTATGCGTTGAGGGTGGTTCTCTGCTACAACTTTCTTCGTTCCTTGCAGGTGTCTTCTCTTCAATAAAGAATCGGTCACTTGTCTTGTTGCCTCAATGGCTTTGTCTGAATCGGTGGAGTAGTAAAAAGAGGATCTAAGGCGGTGGTTGGTCTGAAGACTTGCTTGTTTGATCGGAGTGCAAGCCTCTACCACTGTACTCAGGTAATCCTAAATATTTCCCAACCCCTCCCACTTTAGATATTCTCATCAATGTGCTTAACTGTTGTTTAGAGTTAGCAGAGATACCCTTTCCAAAAGAAATTGCAGACTTAGAGTAATTTACTTCCTGTCGTGATACTACCACATATTTGTCTAAGATAATCTTTAGATTTTGACACTCTATGTCATTATCTCTGCAAAAGAGTAATGAGTCGTCTGCAAACAGTAAGTGTGAAATCTCAGGACCACCTCTGCTAGCTTTGAACCCATGTAATCTACCCACTTTTACTTCTTTCTTAATTATTGCAGATAATCCCTCTGAACTTAATAAATAAATATAAGGGGAGATGGGATCACCTTGGCGGATTACTCTCTGTGGTTCAATATTTCCAACAGGCACACCATTGATTAACACCGAGTAACTCACCGTTGAAAGACACTTCATGATCCATTTACACCATTTATCTGCAAAACCCAGCTTTTTAAGAATAACATCTACATAATTCCATTCAACTTTGTCAAATGCCTTACTAATGTCAAGCTTGAAAGCCATAGAGGGCATTTAAGCTTTTTAGTATTTAGTGAATGCAATAGCCTATGGGCTATTAACACATTGTCCGTTGTGAGTCTCCCAGGGATAAAAGCTGATTGATTAATGGAAACACTACAAGAAAACATGCTTGTTGTTAAGGCCAAATTCCTAGCAAATTCATAGCAAATAGCACATTGCAACGACTTTGCTGCAAAAACGAATTCCTCGCAACTAGTGAGTCGCAAAGTGCTAATGGTAGCACATTCATCGCAATATTTACGAGGAAGTTGAAGGCCTCGCAAATCTCGTCGCTAAAACATTGCATGGCGTTTGCGAGGCGTCTTCTCCATCCTCGCAAGTTTGTAGCAATGTTTGCGAGATATTTGCGAGGAAACATCAAACGGGAACCAATCTCGTTTGCTAGGATGTATGCGTGGAATTTGCGATGAAATGTCCCGCGAGGAATTTGCTAGGAATTTGGCTGCTAGGATTTACCGTCGAGTTTGGAAGGACATGTTTTACGAGGCGTTGGCGTGGAATAGGACTTGCGAGGAGTTTGCGTTGAACTTCTTTTGCTAGGAGTTTGCGTGGAAACCTTCTTGCGAGGAATTTGCGTGGACCTTGCGACATTAGTTATATAATAGTAAAATAATAATTTAAAATTTAATAGTAAAATTAATGAAAATAATATTGATAATGCGAAATAAATACTTGTATAAATATTAAAATATTTATTACAAAATAACAATTGTTTTAAAATTACAAAATACTAATTTTATCATTTAAATCAAATCGACTTGTGGGTTTCCGGCCGATTTTTGCGTAGATACTCCTGCTCCGGCCGCGCTAGGTGCTCGGCATTTGCGATGATGCTTCGGAAATTTTCATCCGTGTTTGACACGTAATCGAATAACATGTCGTAACACTTGTTCCCATTCTCGATTTGAGCGATCCTCTCGTTCTGGCGAACTATCTTGGCATTCGCTTGCTCGAGCTGAGCTCGCAGAACCGGATCAACCTGGCTGGGGCAGCGGACAAATGGGAGCACCGGAATCTCCGAGCTGAAGAGACCCCGAGCAAACAAACTTCCCCTTTTTACGCGGAAGAACCTTAAAAAAAATAAAAAAAACAAAATATTAGATATATGAAAGTATGAAATTAATTGATTAATAAGAATATATAAATAAATGTAAAGGGGAAATGTTTTAAAAAAAAGTAGATATATATATTAATTACCTCGGTCGCAATTCGGTTCACCTCTTTCTGAAGTGAGCTCGACGGGATCGCCATCGGGAGTCGAGGACTGGGAAGATACCTCGTCGACTCGAGAAGGGATCTGCAAGTGCAACTTCTCGACCGGTTTGGAGAGCCATGTTCCATCGGGTTTCTGATGGGTTTCCTCCCAAACCTCTGTAATAGTGGCGGGTCGTTTTTTCTTCTCGGCCTAAATATATTGAAAAGAAACAAATTATTAGATAGAATTTAGTAAAAAAATAATAATTGAAATACTAATTAAAGAAATAAAAATTTAATTGACACTTACAATTTTTCGGGCACGTTTTCGAAACGACCATTGCCCGGATCGATGTTTGGCGGATTCGCCGTTATCGTCAAATGGAGTACGGCGACTATTGGAACTCGAGATACTCTTCACCTCGGACTTGGCCGCCTGCCAATACCGCAACCCGCCCATACTAACTTGTCGAACCATACATGCATTGCATCATCCCCAATCTTCCGCCACTTTGACTTCCATCGACCGACTTAATCGATAAGTCAGTCTTGCCCCTTCTTGTTGAAGGCGTCTTGAACCGTGGCCGTGATGGCTGGATCCCAGTCAAACTTTTGGTGCAAAAGTTTGGCACATAAGCCAAAAAGTAACACATATTAGTAATATTAACATAATAAAATATTATAATAATATACATGAAAAATTATACAAATTACGTACCGTGAATTGATGGAACTATCGCTCTCTGATGTAGAGCGGGACTTGGGACCAGTTTGGGTGTGGCTCTTTTAAATCCCTCTCGATGATTTCCCGAACCTTTGTAGCAACTATCCGGTCATCCGTGAACCTCAAAACATATTAACAAAGTTATAAGTAAATAAAATAAAATTTATAAGAAAATTATATATATATATATATATATTACCATATAAAGCCCTCGCCTCGTGACGGATGAATCTTGAGTGGCAAGAGACGCCTAGTTTCGGAATGGAGAAGCTGTTGGAGGGTCATTTCAGCGAATGGTGGACCTTCATGTACCGGCTCCTGCTGCTCCTCCGGGTGCTGCTCCGGCTGTTGCGGGCTGCTCGGGAGGCTTACACTGGGATGACGGGAATGTATTTCGCATTGATTGCGATGATTATGAACCACCCCCGCGATGGGTGGGCGGGGGAATATCCGTGTCATGTACAAATCTATTGTAGTTACTCCACCTATCTGCCATCTACAATAAAATAAAATACAATTTCTTAAATAAAACTAGTAACAATCTAAAATGGCGGTTGAATTTATATACACCTGAATTCCGTATAGCTAAAATGGCTGTTTGTATTAAATTCCAAACCTAGATCTAATCCTAACCATTATAAACTAATTACTACTAATTATATTAAAAAAACCTAACAAAACTTACAATTTTTGGGAAAGGAACTCGGATTGAGAGAGAAGAGATGAGAGGAGAGTGGTGTGAGTTTTGTGAGAGAGAGTGAAGTGAGGAGGGGTGGGTTGGACGGGTATATATAGGGCATAAGAATCCTAGAAAATTCCTCGCAGAAGCCACGCAAAGTTTTGGTCCAATGGGTGCTTGCCGCCCAGAATTGCGATGAAATTGCAAGGAATAGTCGCAACGGCCTTGCAAATTTTTAGATTTCTGCAGAAGCAAAAAGCTGAAAAGGTTTAAATATAATGATGAAAAATTGAAATTTTCAGAGTTCTGCGAGTCATGTGCGATGAATCCTCACAAACTCATCGCTGATATTCAATGTTTTACCGTGTTTGGAAATTAATTTTACTAAGCAGTAAAAAGTAAATTTGCAAGGAATCGATGCAACTTCCTCGCAAATGTCAAATGTATATTAATCAAGGGGTTTATGGTAATTAGGGTTTAGGGTTTCAGGTATTAGATTCGTAACGATGTTTTTAGTGAAAGAAAGTGTGATTCACTATGTGTATATATACATAATAGTACATCTACTGTGGTTTTTGGTAACTTTACAAAATGTAGTATATAAGTCGAGATTGTTAGTATATATCTATGTGATGTATATGAGAATATATTGTTGTTTGAATTTTTTTTTCATGTAATATATTATTAACATTATAACAAAGAAATTGCCGCATATACAAATCGTAGAAGGAACCTACAATGACGGATAAATGGTAGAAATTGACGCATATACAAACCTATTGTGAAATTTGCTACCTATTTGCGAGGATTCATTGCAAACTCCTTGCTAATTTGTGATTTATATATGAATTAGATGGTTAAGGTTTATGGGAAACCTAGATCTCATAAATATTATATAATTTTTTCCCTGTCATCATATTAATAAGATCAACACAGTCTCGGATTTAGGGTATAGGGTTTAGGGTTAGGGTTTAGGGTTTTTGGTTTCTGCGACGAATTTGCGAGGAATTATATTAAAATTTTCGAGGAGGTTGCAAGGAACCCTCCCACATTCCTCGCAAATTGTTTTAAAAATTTCTGAGAACCAAATATTAATTATAACTCCTTCCACGAATTACATATCTTAATTTTACAACATAGATCAGTTATAATAAAGTTGTTTTAAAAAAAATATATATATATCTTAATATATAAGAAAATATATCGTCATAATTAATTATTATATAAATCCACGTAACACACATTACTCGCGCGCTCATATTATATATTACAAACTATTCATCATCATCATGATCATCTTCCGAGTGTTCCTCTTCAACATGATTTTCATTTTCCTCATCGCCGTCCTCCGATGATGTTGAGAATTCACTGGGCCTTCGGAAACCTCGGGAATAGGTTCGAGACCACTATTACGAGGATCGACTCTAATTATCGGAGTGGTGGAATCATCGTCAATTGAGACAGTTTTTGGATGTTCTGTTTGCATAGCCACATCATCAGCGAGTCCAATGATTGGTCCCCGTGGATTGACTTTGATAACGGTTAGCCAATTTTGATCACGTCTAGCCCGCACCCTTGGTTATGATAAAAAACACACCTGCTCTTCCTGGGAAGCTAAAATGTAAGGCTCAAACTTTGGGTACCGTCTCGTCCCGTTGACATCTACAACTCCCAAATCGTTGCTTCTTATTGCCTCAGCAGTTGTCGGGTCAAACCAATCACAATGGAATACCACACATTTGAGATTCACCATACCAGCGTACTCAAGCTCTATGATTTCCTTTAGAATACCGTAGTAGTCCGTCTCCTCCGGAACATGAATCCCGTAATTTGCGGTAGCCCTACGTCGTCCATGGTCGTATGTATGAAAGATGAAACCTCGGGTACAATATATTTTTGCGGTTTTGATACCTCCAATAGGTCCCTCCACAAACTCATGAACCCAAAGCGGCCAAACGACATTTAAGTCCGTACGATTTCTCACCTTCAAAATGAGAATTATAGTGTCAATTTTACATTTAATTTAAGATGTGGACGATTTATATATATAAAGAAATATAAAAATGTATATGTGCAAGTAGTTCGAGAAGACACAAACCAAATGTTTAGTCCAATTAGCAAAATCACGCTTCAAAGTCTTCCGTACTTCGGTTAAACTTCCGGCTACGATTGATCCTTCTATCTCTGCCAGTTTTTTTCCCATTCTTTTCAGGATTTTCATGATCCTCTCAGGTGGATACATCCATCGATAGTGAACAGGTCCTTCAAGTTCCGCTTCATGTGGTAGATGAACAGCGAGGTGCTCCATCACATCAAAGAAAGACGGGGGAAAATCTTCTCGAGGTTGCATAAAATAACTGGTATGTTAGCATCGAGTTGTGCTATGTTGTTCTCGGCCAGTGTTCGAGCGCATAAATCTCGGAAAAAGCTCCAATCGCCAAAACATAATATATTAAACGGTAAGAAAAAAAACCAGTCAAATCGCAAAATTCAAAATTGTATATATATATATATACCTTCAGTGGCCACATGTACATTGGGTGGTAGAAGTTCCTTTAGGGCAAATGGGAACAACCGTTGCATGAATACATGACAATCATGACTTTTCATACCCGGAAACGTTTGTCCGTTCTCAATGCACCGTGAATACCCATCAAACAATGTTTCTTTAGCGGTGTAAGATAGACGATAAATAGGAATGGTTGCCTTCCCGTCCCTCGTCAAATGCAACTCGCTCCGTGAGCATAAATCAGGGAGATCCAAACGTGATTTCAAGTTGTCTTCGTTTTTTTCTGCACATTTAACAACGTGTGAATAATGTTATCAAAAAAGTTTTTCTCAATGTGCATGACATCCCAGTTGTGCCACAACATATGATTCTTCCAGTACGGTAACTCCCAAAAGATAGTCCTCTTATGCCAGTTGTGAGATACCAGATATCCATCTGGCATGTTTGCAGGGGTAAACCAATTACCTCCACGCTCCATTGTTGACTGTGCACGGTAATAATCTATTTGATGCTCCAACTGTTCTCCGGTCAAATAAACAGGCGGCGGTTCTTTACGGCTTGTGTTTCTTTTGAACAACCTCTTATTCCGACGATACGGATGATGCGGTGGGAGAAAACGACGATGACAATCAAACCAACATGATTTTCTTCCATTCTTCAGCTGAAATGCATCGGTCCTATCTAAGCAGTAAGGACATGATAATCTCCCGTGGGTTGTCCATCCAGATAAAATTCCGTACGCGGGGAAAGTCGCTAATCGTCCACATTAACATAGTCCGCATGTAGAAATTACGCTTTTGGGATACATCATATGTCCGCGCACCCGTTTCCCACAACACATGTAGGTCCTGAATGAGCGGCTGCAAAAACACATCCAAAGACCTTTTTGGGTGATTAGGCTCTGGAACCAATACACTGAGAAACAGAAATTCCCTTTGCATACACACATCCGGAGGAAGGTTGTAAGGTGTAACAATAATCGGCCACAATGAATATTGTCTATCAGACATACCGAACGGGGTAAATCCATCTGTAGAAAGCCCTAAATACACATTTCTCGATTCTTCTGCAAATTCTGGGTATACCTGGTTAAAGTGTTTCCAAGCCTTCACATTTAACGGATGTGTAACCACCCCATCCTCAATGATGTGTTTTGCATGCCATCTCATCGATGATGCAGTCCTCTTTGACTGATACAATCATTTCAAACGATCTGTTATAGGCAAGTACCACATTTGCTGGTGTGCAACTCGTGCTCGACCGCCTGTGTCTTTATATCTTGGTTTCCCACAAAACCGACATGCTTGCAGATTCACATCATCTCTCCAAAAAAGCATACAATAGTCAATTCACACATTACATGTTTCATGAACTGCATTAGTTACCATGTCATGAAACCTCTTTCCATCTAGATCATTTCCATAACCATATAGATTAGACTGATTGTATTGATCATGGTAATTCTGATAATTCATATGTTCCTCAGCAACTGAATTATAAGAACTAGAATTACCTAGAACATTAACTACAAAATCTTCACCATGAGAGAAACACACATAATTATTTGGGAGAAACCCCCTAGTAATCACATGCTTGTAAACTGTATCCGGATCTCTAGTACGAATATTCTAACACTTTACGCAAGGACAAAATATTTTGATATCGGCACCATAATTTTGAGTGAATTGTCGTGGGTAATTGGTTGCTTGTGTAAAAATTGTTGGAGCCCATCCTTGAACTCCTTCCGCACTTGACGGGTCTCCGGATCTTGACGGGTATGCATCCAAGCCCAAACGGTGTATACTTCATGTTGCCAAGACATTGCAGAACTCCGATCCTCGTTTTTTTATAGAAACAAACACTCAAAATACTTTAAACTTCAAAATTTAATTTTTTTCATTTTTTCTTCTTTTCTTTTAGGGAGAATGAGAGTTTTTGTTGTGAAATTCGGATCTCACCTTAGATATATTTATAGGAAATCTGAATTTGTTTTGCTACGCATTTACTATGCTTTTGTTATGAATTTGCGAGGCATACAATATCACAATTATTGGTTCCAGAACATTTTAAATGTGTTCTACCGACATACTGCTGTACCAAACTAATCCTTGCAAATCCGCTGCTAATTTGCGACGGTCTTGCTACGACTTGTATTGTCTACGCGCATTCCTCATAAATCGGTCACAAATATGCGACTTTTAGACATCCCACAAATGCCTCGCAAATCCGCGATCTATCTGCGACGACTTTCCCACCTCCACGAAAAATCCTCGCAAAGTCCTTGCAGTTTTGCTACGCTTTTGAATCGTCTAGTTTCCTCGCAATTTTGCGACGAATCTGCGAGGATTTGCAGTTTTCTCGCAAACTAGTAGCAAAAACGTAGCAAATTTGTGACTCCTATTTTCCCTCGCATTGTTTCCTAGCAAATGGCGTGTATTCTTATAGTGAAATGATACTATCTAACAACGGCTTTAATCTCTCACCTAAGATTTTATATATGATCTTGTAGGAGACATTGCATAAGCTGATGGGCCTAAAGTCTTTAACTGTGGTGGGATTATCATTGTTGGGGATTAAACATATACTGGTATGATTGAATGCAGGTTCTAACTTATTATCATTGAATAAGCCTACACGAATTTGAACACACCTGATTTTAAGGTTGGCCAGTGATCCTTGAAGAAGCCTGCAGTAAAACCGTCTGGCCACGGGGCTTTGTCTCTGTTCATCTTTTGTACTGCATTGTAAATTTCCTCTTCAGTCACAGTTTTAACCAACTGCTCATTCATGTCTTCTGTGACCTTTGGCTGTATATGGACAATGACTTATGCTGTATCCAGGCTGCAATTAGAGGTATATATGACATTAAAGTAAGAGAGAATAACCTCTTGAATTTGCTGGCTCTCTAGATGCGTAATACCCTGGTCATCTCTAATACTAACTATTTTATTGTAATTTCTTCTCTGTTGTGCTTTAACATGAAAGAATTTGGAATTTCTATCTCCTAGATTTAACCATTGGATTATACTCTTCTGTTTCCAGTATTCCTCTTCCATTCAAAATTCATTCTCTAAAGTAATCTTTATCTTTGTGATATTAGAATAGTTAGGGTGGAGAGAAGCATACTCTATATGAAACTCATGCTGTAGCTGTTGGATGTTTCTCTGAGCGTTGGTATGATTTTTTGCTCTCCATTTAGTCAAAGCAGCTCTGCATCTTTTAAGTGCTTCATTAAAGTCCTCTCCATTGAGATGCTTGCTGTTAGCATTCCAAGTTCTCTCCACATGTTGTTTGACTTCTGGATTTAACCGCTATCTGTTATCATATTTAAAAGACTTGCTTCTTCTGACTTCTTGAGGCTTTGTATGGAGTATGAAGGGTATGTGGTTTGTGACCTGCTTCTTCTGACTTCTTCTTATCCATGTGAGTATACCACCAATTGTTTTGAATTCATGAAGTTTAAAAATAGCAAGCATTTTCCTAAACGCTTGGAACGTGTATTTTGGTCGTATGATGCCACCCATTTTTTCTTCATTGTTCTTGGTTTCATTTAAATCCTCCGTTAGTAATCTTGGATAATCCCATAATAACCCGACTCTACAAAAAAGTGAGTTTTCTCCAAAGGAAGTTCCTTTGTTTTCTCACTGGTGAACCATAGATGTAAGATAACCAAAAAGTCTTACTGTAACACACCCGATCATTAAATGACCAGAAATGCTACCGATGCGCACTTAGCCATTCGATCCTAGATTCCTATAACAAATCCAGAAATCCTAGACTGAACATCCAAGTACACATCCCTACCAAACATACCCCAAGGCTTGCCAATCCGAGATACATTTGATAGTTAGTTCGTCCGGACAAGGACTAGTATCACATGAAACCCATTTATTATTTAAACATAGCCTTTTATATAACATATACAAGAGTTCTAAGTGACTTAAATCCACACCTGCGTTTTACAAGACCCTACTGCTCGAAAACATCAACATAGTTATTGAAACCACAATTGTTTTACAAAAGAGGCACAAATCTACACCAACCGGCCTAAGCTCCTTTATCCCTACTAGGCTCCCACTATGGTTACCTGCAAAACAAAAGGAGTCATAAGCAACTAGTTTGCTTAGTGAGTCAAGGCTCCCCTAAACCTGCAAGGTTAGTTCCCAACCGAAAATAACAAGCAACACGCAAAGTCACACAATCCATCATAGTCAATAAGCAAGCAATGCAAATAAAAATTACTCGCTTAACAACTACAAATGTAAACTTCACGTTCCAAATTCAGTTTTCAACAAGGCCTCTCATGTTTGACCATTTCCCATTTCATCAATCAATTTTGCATCATTCAGCTCGTAACCACAAAGGCTAAACGAACTAATGATCAATCACAAATCCAGTGATTTCTTGGTGAATAGATACACTAGATTACTGCAACGTCATGCAGAACACAGCCCTAGGCTGCAATCCCGTCTCTCTGTGTCTTCGTGCACTTATATTAATTTGCTGTTTACAAACTAATTAAGTCATGGCCTCAAGGGAATGTCAACACACGATCTCAATAATTTTCCTCTGTTTACCAGTGTATTATGACANTCTCAATAATTTTTCTATGTTTACCAGTGTACTATGACATCAAGTAAATATTTTATCAACACCAAATCAAACCATAACATTTAATTCCACCTAAATATGTAAATAGGCAGATATTTGAATCATCAACATAAATTAATCAACAACACAAATAATTCACGAATCACTCACCAACATAAAAAATATAACACACAATCATCAAGACTCACATTTGATTCTTGACTGAACTGAAAGTGAAGGTCCAAATAGTATCTTTGACCAAAGTAGGTTTTTGACCTTGGATCTGTAAGGTCGGTTACGACGAGTTATTATCTGAAAATTTTTTTTTGACTCAACTATTATAACTTACAGATGATGGTCTCTTCTTACCTTGGCCTAATTTAAAGTTTTGCCACACAAAATCACCTTCTTTCTAAACTGTCCGAAACTGAAATAAGAGATTTCACCCACTTCTACTTCTCCAAACAAGAAACGGACAGAACGGTTAGATTCATTGGGTAGAAATAAGTTGGTTATTAGAGTTTCAGGTCATGAAACTTACTCTAGATCGCTACTCACTGATTTTGGCTCGAGAGCATTTTTGTGGCACCTAGGGTTTCAAAGTGGAAAACGTGTGGTTTCTCAAAAATATATTTTTCCTCTGGATATATAGTCTATTTATAGGTCTAGGGTTCGTGGGTGTAGCTGTTGCATCATCAAGAGAGGTGGAAGCAAGGTGACACCGATCATGTCTCTTCTCGCGACATGTGTCCAACTGCTTGGTATGAATGAGCTGGGTGCTTTTTTCTTGCTGGATAACTTAACATTAAAGATATTAAGCACATGAAGCACTTGATGCAACTCTAGAACGAAACTTGGTCATGGGTTCATCATCGGGTCATTTGCACATTTATCAGGAAATAGCAGTTCGGTCAAAATAATCCCGACATGTATGGAATTTGATCCCATCAATTCCATTGAATTATCCTTGATCAAATATTAGGTGTAATAATTTGATCAAGCTTCTCATTCACTTTCCCGAGTCGTAACTCAATTCCCGATTCACGATCACCTCAATATCGAAATTCGCAGAAAATGATGTCTCGGATAATTCATGCGGTCGGAGGACTAATTCCTTGATCATTTGAGAGGGTCATTACACTTACCCTCCCCAGTAATTAGCATATCAAAAAGATTAAGAGTACAATTATTCACAAAGGAAATATCAACATTAGTACCCCCAAAAATTGTCAACCTCCCACTCAAGCCACTAACAGGTATAACAAAATGGCTAGTGTATCCTTAATCCTTGGCTAGATTAACTACATATTCTAAACCGTTTTTAGTTTCAGTGAGAAATAATATATCAGGTTTAGAAGACTTCTTGATATATTTGAGATAGGATATTGTTATGGTGTTTCTCAAACCCTGACAATTCCAATGCATAAGCCTCATGGATCCACTGGTGGTTTTAGGAGAACCACCAAACCCTCAAAACCATTGTCAGTATCTACTACAGTACATTGTCTTATGGGTACTACTTCCTCCACTGGATCTGGAGAGGCTGCTTTACGTTTGAGACTTGGAGCTGACTGTAATGATGAGCCTTTTTCATAAAATAATGATATGGGAGCCTTCTGCTATATCTTTGCCTTTTTCTAATGTTGCTTGTTGTTGACATTGTTCCATAGACTTTTAAAAATCTTGCTCATTATCTGTTGGTAACAAATTGTTATTACCAAAACTTCCTTCTACTAAGGTGTATTCCATATGATCTTCTGCTTGCTGTATCATATGATTGGTGGGCCTCCTTTCCTGCTAGTTTTGTAGCTCTGTCCTTGTATCCGGAGAGTGATGCGGCTAGCTGCCTTTGTTTTGGCCAGACAGAGTCCTCATTTGTAGGTAGCAGGTGGCTGTTGCCAAATCTTCCTTCTATAGAGATATATTCCATAGGATCTGTTGCTTATTCTATCATATGATTGATGAGCTGATATATCTTATATTTTACCGGTTTTTATGATAATAAACTTATAGTTATATTTATTTTAGAGTCTATATTACTATTATTAGAGTCCAAAAGAGTCATTTTATGTGCATGAACGAGTTTTGGAGTTTTGGAAGGATCTAGAAGAATTATGGAGCAAAAATGGAATAAGCTTGGAGAGACGAAAAAGGATATGAAGAAATTTGGCAATTTCAGAAGGGAGTGTCAATTGACACCACCCTGGTGTCGATCGACACCCCATGTATATTCACTCACTTTCCTAATTTCTCAAGATCAAGATTTTTACCAAATTCTTTTATTCTAATTTCCTAATTCTAAAATACGTTATGAACATTATAAATACTTTTCTCCAGCCATTGTTTAGGCTCATATACAATATTCTTATTCTCATAAAGTTTTGTAAGGGAGAAGAATCCTCTAAACCCTTTTATTTTCTATTTGAAGTATTATTCAGTTTATTGTTTCATTGATTTTGCTTGATGAATTGCTTTGCTATGTCTGAGTAGTTTGTTAGTTAGGTTTAGGGTTCTTAAACTATGATGATTTTTGTTAACCATAGCTTAAGTTATGTCTTATTGATTTAACTCTTCTCTTAGATTATTCTTCGTGCTATGCTTTAGGTTGGCCATCTAGAGTTTAGATCATAGGGAATTTATTATGCATGAGAGTGCTAATAAATTGATGGAACCAATTTTAAGAGAGCTAGCTATCTTTTCTCAAAGAGATTTGGTTTATAATAGTTAGTGAACAAATTAAATAGGTTTGATAATGCTAATTTAAATTCCATAGGATTTCTCAGCGAGAGTTGGTCTTTCTAGGGTTTAAATTAAGTTAGTAAGTCTCAGCGAGAATTGGATTTGCTTGATAGAATTGTTCATGTTCTAGAGTTAAGGTTTATATAATTTCTGCACGTAGGGTGTCGATAGACACCAACTCAGTGTCGATCAACATTGTCCGTAGTTTGGTTCAGAATTGAGTCTAGTTGAAGTTCCCAAGGCCTAGCGTTTGTTTAAATTGATTAAAAACCACCTTAAAATTATTTAGTGTCTGCCTCACTTAGTTACACATAAAAATCAATCATCTTGCTTTTATTTAGAATTTTATTTAACTAGTTTGCATATTTATATCGGTCTTTGTGGATTCGATCCTTAAGTACTATAACTGATTAGTTGCTGTGCACTTGCAGTTAGAAATACATAGGGGTAAAACTTTGTGTATCATGAGCCTCCTTTCCTGCTGCACCTGTCGTTCTGCTTGTGTTTCTGGAGAGTGATGCGGTTGATGTTGTTCTGGGCAGATAGAGTCCTCATGGAACATTGAACCACATGTTCCGCAGTATTTCCTGAGCTTCTCATATTCAAGGGTGATAAGTGTTGGCTCTCCCGTTGCTTCTAATTGAACATATCTGCTCAAAGCTAATGGAGCATCAACACTCAGCCTAAGACGAACCCATACTTTGGACTTAGTATCCTTAGTTGGCTCCACCATTCTTGTCCCTTCTATGTGACCCATCTTGCTTCCAATATCGTTAACTACTCTAGGATTTTTGTAATTGTTCAGAAGCCCAAAGATTTGTATCCAAAAGGTAACAGTTTGAAGAAAATCAGGACAAAATTGTCGATTCCATGTGTCCATTGCTGTCATCTAGTCTTTGAAAGTCCACGGGCCTCGCTCCAGCACATATAATAGATGGTGACTGAATAGTTTCATAGTCATGGATGATGCCCTGAACTCGATCATGTAGACCCCAAGCTTTGGGAAGTGTGTTCCTCATCGCGTTGATGTTTTAGAGGGGAGGACTGAGTCCTCGGAACATTAGACTCAACATGTTGTCATTGTTGTTCTTCCTTTTTGTATCTTCAAAGATCTGAATAGGCTGAAGATTTGACCCTAAATTGAGGCTCAATCGCTGCATTGACTTCCGCAAATCTTTATCCATCTTCAATATGTGATCTAGATCTTCAAGTTGAGTGTGATTAAAGCTGAAAACCGATTAGATCAAAGTTGAATTTGCAGATCGCGAGGATTGAGACCCTATCGCCTTATCTCGACGCTTCGCAGTTTTTTTTTTCTTTTTAAAAAAGATTCTTTGTATTTAAACTAAAAAGCAATGGGAACATCTTGGATAAATGATAAATCACACATAATTTTAATTTTCATTAAGTTTGTATTTAACATGTTATACAACTCCCCCCTCCCCCCTCTCTCTAAACCTCCAGAGTACTCTTCCACCACTTCAATCTTGTTCGGAACCGGTGGTTGGCGGTTCTAGCCGCCGCCGGTCCCCTCCTTTTTCTTTCTTTCCTTTATTTTTCGGCTTTTGTGGTTTGGATTCGGGATCGGGTCAGATATAGAGTTTTAAGGCGAATCAAACACAAATCTATATTGAGGTTTTCTTCTAATCCTATTCATAGTTTATGTTCGGTTTTCCTTGGATCTCCTTTGTGTAGATATGGCTTTCTTGTATTTCCAATTCGAATTTCTTTCTTGTTTTCTTCTCGGCTTACCCCGATCTATACATGCATGTATACTCTGCTTCCTTTTACAATTACATCAATTAGGGTTTGGATGGCAGCGGATCTAGTTCGTTCATGCATTTTCTTAGAGTTGGTAGCTGTCTTTTCTTCTACGAAGCCGGCTTGGGTCATCTCTAAATAAAGACCCACCTTTCTGATCCAACTCAGTGGCTTGCCTCCTTTTGGATCAAGCAGTAAAAAGAGCGTTTGGAGATGAAGGTGGACCGAACACTACAAGAAAACACGCCGTTTGCGAGGGAAATTTGCGATGGCTTTTTG
>OVAP01003483.1:0-12815 GCA_900406295.1 Aurinia saxatilis
TACCCGCCTATTATAGCGGAGCGGGCTTGGGCCTTATATTCTTGGACCGCAACCCGCCGCGGTCTGGACCGCTGAGCCTGCCTGGAAAAATGGGCCCGCGCGGGCCGGTCCGTTTGGGCGCGGACCGGCCCGTTTGACACCCCTATATTTAAATATCATTACTTTTACACACATAATTTTGTAAGAAACATGGATGGAGATGTCTGCTAATTTTACCTCATTTTTTATCATTCCAAATAGGTTAATTGATTTTAGGAATCGTTCGGTTATTTTCGGTTCAATTTGGTTAAATGATTGATCGTGGAGGTCTGGATTCACTCGATCGGATATTCCTTCACTGGATCGCGCTCAGAGAAGAAGAACGAGGAAGAGATAATTTGAAAGAGGAAACCTCCAATCGTGAAAACGAGACTTACCAATGGCGGAAGATCTAGTCCTCGATACGGCGATCAGAAACTGGGTTCTGATCCCTCTCTCCGTCGTGATGGTTCTCATCGGTATTCTTCGCTACTTCGTCTCCAAGCTCATGAGATCTTCTCCCACTCCTGATGCGAAGACTGTCAAAGAAGGGTGAGTATTATTCTCTTCTGATCTGGTTACTTCCTTGTGAGAATTTGATGTGATTTGATTCCTTTTTTTTCCAGACAAGTTGTTATTAGGGCTCGGAATCTGAGGGCCGGTGCCAATTTCATCCCACTTAAATCCTTCCGAGCTCGGAGATTGTACTTCAGCAACGAGGTATGATTCTTCTTCTCTGAGATTTGTTGACTTATTTGGGAATATTTGTGTAATTTCCAATTTGTGTGGATGATTACAAATTCGAAATTTTGTTTAGATTCATGAGCTAATCATCTGTCCTCCAGTGATCTGATTCCTTCGAGATATTCGAGCCTTTGTTTGTTAAATTGTAAGGATTTGATAACATGTTAATGCTCAAAAGGGTTTTGGGTATTAGTATTACCTTAAGTAAATGCCATATACGTGAGCTATGTTGGGTAGAATCATCTGTCTTCTCATATCTTGAACTTATGTTCTTTTACTAGTTACTCAGAGTTGGTTTTCAGCTTGGGAAGATGAAAGTTTTGAGCTTAATTTTTCATTCTTAGATTGTCTCACTGTTTTGCTTTAGGCAAAATTTCAGTAAACGGCTAAGCTCCACCATTTTTTGAGTAGCTATAGTTTGTAAGCTGCTCAAATAGGAGTACTCAAAATCAAGTGTTTCTTGCTGCAGGAAAATGGATTGCTACATGTTCCTAAAGACCAGGCCACGAACCCTCAGGCTCAAATGTTTTCTGATCCTAACATGGCCATGGATATGATGAAGAAAAATCTGTCAATGATTATACCACAGGTAAAGTCAATTTGAATTCATTTCTCTTGGTGTTATCTAGAAACTAGAATACTGATGAATTCTACCATCTGCCAGACGCTCACTTTTGCATGGGTCAATTTCTTCTTCTCTGGATTTGTTGCAGGTTTGTTTCCCTTTAAATATTATGTCCCATCTTATTCGTTTTCTTAGCCTAACAGATGCATTAATACGACTCCCAGTGTTTGCCTTTCTGGTTTCTTGTAAATATTGGCTCGGGACCGTTTTTACCATCTTCCTTACCATTAAGCCCTTGCCTGGTTTTTGATGCCATAGCATCTGAATCTTCCTAATGTTATCTTGCAGCCAAAATACCTTTTCCCCTGACTCAGAGGTTCAGGTCAATGTTACAAAACGGAATCGACTTGAGTACTGTTGATGTTAGCTATGTAAGCAGCCGTTCATGGTATGTATTCCGTTACATAGAAAACATCACATTGCACATGTCACATGTCAGTTTATGCGTATCTTTGTTTAAGTCTCTTGTTTCATGAGCTGTTCATTCCACATTTCAGGTATTTCTTAAACTTGTTTGGATTAAGAGGCTTATTCAGTCTTATTCTTGGAGATGAAAATGGTTAGTGTTCGCACACTACTAACTCCCAGCACTTTAGTACGGGACAGACTTTGAGATTTCTTATATTCTTAGTGCGTCCTTTTTAGTCGTTTTAAATGTTCTATATCTTGTGCAGCAATTGATGACACACAAAAAATGATGCAAATGGGTGGATTTGGTTTTGATGCGTCAAAGGTAACTATTTCTTCTATGTCGCATTCATTCGTAACTGCTTCTAAGTACTTCAGGCTTACTTGAAATATCCTAAAATATATGTGTCGATACATGGTTTTGTATCTTCAGAGCCTGGGTGCTGAGAAGGATGGTCTAGACATAATTCAACATGAATGGGCTCTACCCCGATTCGAGCACCGCGCAGAATCCGTTTTGAGAAAACTCGTGCAATAGAAACGATGTTATTCAAGACTTGCTCATATCCTCTTGTTTTCTGCTGGTAGCTAGTCATAACATTGCGTTCTCCACTAAATCTTCTTCAGTAACAATATTTGTACCCAGATTTTAGTCTTTTATATATTTTGCACCTGCATGGTTCGATTTGCTTCGGTTCAGCTCTGGTTTTGTTCTGATCGGATGCACATGAGTTGCTTTCACATTATAAGGACTATGAGAAGAGGCCGATAAAGCATAGGATGAAGGCATTAATGGAGATACTAATTAGATAACTGAAAACGGAGTAATTATCAAGGAAGTAGTAGCCGCCTAACGAATAGAAGGAAGGAGAAAGATAAGTTTTCCAGTAAACCAAATCATTAGGAAAGGTAAAATGTGATTCTGTAGAGAAAACGATGGAGCAAACCAAGAAGAATTTACCACGTGGACCTCCACACTTATGACCGAGGCTTCCTTTCTCAGACGGACCGATCCAAGAAGCAAATTCTAGCGATAGGCTTTTAGCTAGTTCTCAGTCCAATCCAAATCAAGAAGAACCTTAATCCAACTAAACGGAAGCTAATTTCAACTAAGAAAATTTTTATACACAAGCATTCTTCCATGACATCACAAGGGGAGAAAATCATGATGTCCATAGGTTTTGAACCCTTTCAATGATAAATATTTGAGTAATGTCCCAACAAGAGTAAACACGATGCTTATGTTGCTTCATTCCGTTCACAGAAATCATTTGAGGACCAATGTCAATATTTGAGTTTATGAACCAAAGTGAACGTGCCTTTTACGTTCCTCGCATAAAAGGAAGATTACTTCATTAGCTCATTTGCAATTGCTGGATAATGTGCGTGTTTATTTTATGCAAATTGATTGTTTCACCAAAGCATCCAATTACGCTCTTCCAAATCCAAAGTACTCCTCTGTTTTACACAAAGTGATGTTTTAGAGATTTTTTAAAATTTCATTTTAATTGATGTTTTAAGATCTCTATGCAAAATTTATTGTGTTTTAATGTTTTTGATTGTTTGGATTCTGCAGATTAATTTGTAATTGATTGGATTTTTGTGGAGCTGAGAGCATGTTTTTGGAAACATGGGAAAATGATGCTGGACTCTTGCGAACAATACACCGCTTTCTGTTCACAATGCGACCCAAAAACTTGTCCCAGCTAAGCAAAGCAGTCACCATTACCATCTTTATTCGTTCCTCAATATCTATCGCAAATGTTAAAGACTTACACCAGCAGATTTATTCTTTCTCATCTTTATTGTTTCTCATCACTCTCTTGCAACCAATGAAAGTCTTTTCGCCCAAACTAGCTGTTGTTATTCTGTTTTGCTGTTTGGATTTTGGATGACGTCGCAAGATTTACATCAATACCATTGTACATCGCAACATAATTACCATACTCAAGAATTTACATATAGTTTATATCCACTCAATTACACATAGAAGAGCACATATAATCTTCTGGTATACATGTACTATAGATATACATATATAGGTTAAGAGAGTTAGTACGGAGACCTCTTATGGAGATTTGGCGAAGTTACTTACAGCATTTTCCTTTCCGCCTTCTCCTGCATCTGAAAATCAAAACTAAATCAAGATTTGCATTTACATGAACTCCTCGAAAAAAATCAACTTCAAAAGTCAAAGCACTTGAAATTATCGGTAAACTGTAAAAGTCAACCTATGATGGTGATTCAACTCCACCTGCTAACACTTTCAATAAGATTAGAAATATCTCATCCAAGCGAGAACAGAACACTCAAGTCATTCAATTCATTATAGTTACCTTGATCAGGGTATGGCTCTAAATTTCCTCTGTTTCGCTCATAACACCAGCTTGAATCCCTTTGATAAAAAGTCATCCCTGAGATGTAACATTATATGTTCAAGTACATTTATGCATTTTACCGTTTGCAACTCTAGGACTCAGATTTGCCGTATTGTCCTTTCCATATCAAAGTTTTTATCAAGACATCGAAATGAGTAAGAAAGCATTGAGTAGAGATGAGCATAACACCTCTTATTAGTCTTCCGTATCATTCTATCTTCTCGTGCTTGTCGTTCTTTCCGGCGTATAACTTCAGTAGGATCACCTTTACATCCTAAAACAAGGCTACTCACGAGTATTTCTGCGCTATACGAACTATCACAGTCCTTTATTCTAACCTTCCTAAACCTCCTACTCTCGAAATCAAACCACACAAGCTTCGCATTATTAATTACCAACAAAATCTTGTCCCTGTCCTTAGAATATATCAAAGGTCTCATAAAATCAAACGATTCCACACTCTTAGGGTAAACAACTTACTCCAAGATTCTTCAACTTTATATTCCTTCTTAACCCAAACATCAACAGAGGCAAACTCATGATTACACATCAAACAAAGGCATCCATCTAACACACCTATATCAATATTCTCACGAGCAAGACTCTCGGGAAAATGGAGTATACCAAACTCCTCGGTAGCAAGATCAAACCGTATAATGGTGTTAAACGCGGTAAGTCCACACCTCCAAGGTAAAACCCAATGAAGACTATTACAAGCTAAAACACCGTAACCACGACGATACAAGAGATGATAATAGAAGTAAAACAGCCACTGAACAGCGGGAATAACACGGTTAATCCTCTTCCATGAGTTCCTCTTTAAGCTAAACACTTTAATCTCATAAGGAAATCCAAAAACTAACTCATCAGCTCTACGTCCTTTACACTGAACCATTCTAACAACTTTATAATCTTCACTAACGGAATCATAACCTAATCCATAAAACACATAACCACAAGTATCCGTACCTTTTAGAAACTCAACAACCTCGAAAGGTAACCGATGGATTGAAAATCGCCATGTCGGAGGGAGAATTCGATAAACCGATCAGTCCGTTGCAAGAACCGAAAACTTCGGTTAAACCGCCGGTTTGTAAGGGATGCTCAACGTGGATGACTTTGTCCGGTGAGTGAAGGTCTACAGTACAGAGACGACGAGGACCTCGGAGTAAGATCATGAGGTGATGAGAGGCGATAATCGGGACTGTCGATCAAAGAGAAGCAAGGCTTGGAGAGGATGCGGAATCGGACTAGGTAGGCGGAGGAAGAGATCGGTGATGATATCCATCGGAATATTTGGGAGACTGAGCAGAGCTTTTGAGGATGTGTGAATTGTTTTTGGTTTTTGTGGAGAAAATGAGGGAAAGAGAAAGTGTGTCTTTGAAAACCACAATACTTAACCGACAAATAAAGAAAATGCAAACTAAAACTTAAGACCATCTCCATCCCTCATCAAATGTACAAAATATATTATTATTTTATTTTTTATTTTTTTAAATTAAAGACTTTGTATCTTAAATGTCTATGTAAAGATATTTTTTAGAAGAGGTCTTTAATTTAAAGATATTTTCCTAATTAACTATTAATATTTTTATAATTTTAATTTTTTAATCATTCTAAAGATATTTTTTATGAATATTTATTGGAGATGCTCTAAGAAGAAGAATCAGAGGATGAAAGAGACACATTGACACATTATTTAAAAATACTTTGTGTCTTAAATGTCTATGTAATAGTATTAAAAATATTTAACAAGTTTATAAGAATTTACACATTGTTTGATGGATAGAAAAAGGAATGAGATTTTTCTGTTTTACAAACTTGTGATTTAAAATATCTGAATATATATTTGTTTTTCTATATACAAATTTTGTTATGTGATTAAATAGCTTCCTTATTAGATATGTAATTCTCATTAGTTTTCTAAATTTTACGTGTTTCGGTATACATTTCCACAGTTTGTTTGTTTTTTTTTCTGTGATGTCACTTAAATATTTGTTTTATTAGAAATCTTTAACAAGTTTATAACATTCTTAATTGAATTTACATGTTGTCTTTTAAAAAACCATAATAGCATTCAAAGCAAGAGACATATTTTTTACTTAACCGACTAATAAAAAAACACGCAAAGTAAAAACTAAGAAGAAGAATCAGAGGATGAAAGAGATAGAGAAAATCTGTAGTATTAGAAATCTTTAACAAGTTTATAACATTCTTAATTGAATTTACACATTGTTTGATGGATAGAAGAAGGAGTGGGACTTTGCTGTTTTACAAATTTGTGACTCAAAATATCTGATATATATATATATATTCTTTTTTCATAAATTTTATGTGTTTAAGTAAACATTTCCACACATCCTAGTTTTAGTTTTTTTGTTTCTTTTCTGTGATGTCATTTAAATACTTGAAATTTTTAACAGTTTATAACACTCTTAATTGAATTTACATGTTGTCTCTTTAAAAACCATACTAGCATTCAAAGCAAGAGACATATTCTTTACATAACCGACGAATAAAAAACATGCAAAGTAAAAACTAATAAAAAGAATCAGAGGATGAAAGAGACACAAAACCTGTAGTACTAGAAATCTTTACGAGTTTATAGTACTCTTAATTGAATTTACACGTTGTTTGATAGATAGAAGAAGAAGTGAGACTTTTTTGTTTTACAAACTTGTGACTCAAAATATCTGAATATATATTTATTTTTTCCATAATTTTTGTTCTGTGATTAAATGGTTTCCTTACTAGATATGGAATTTTCATTCGTTTTTTAAATTTTATGAGTTTCGGTATATATTTCCACACGTCTTAGTTTTAGTTAGTTTGTTTGTTTTCCGTGATGTTATTTAAGTACTTGTTTATTAGAATTCTTTAACAAGTTTATAACACTCTTTATTGAATTTACATGTTGTCTCTTTCAAAAATCATAATTGCATTCAAAGCAAGAGACATATGACAAAATTTAGTGACGGTAAATTCAACTTGTATTAACATGACCTTAGGTCCAAGATATTTATACAAAGGTCTAACCATAAACCTAATGTAATAAGGAAACTTAATATATGTATAATATACAATATGAATATGGATAGTATCTAATACCCCCCCCGCTCTCAAGTTGAAGCATGTAAGTTTTGAATGCCCAACTTGACTATGAATGCATCAAATTGTTTTCCAAGCGCCTTGGTAAGAATATCAGCCAGCTGTTCTTTGGAACGAACATGAGTAGCCTTAATATTACCCTTGAGAACCTGGTCACAGACATAATGACAATGAACGTCAAAATGTTTCGTCCGTTCATGATCAACAGGATTAGCACTAATGTGCAAGGCCGACTGATTATCACACTTCATGGACATCGGCTCGTTATGTTCAAGGCCAAAATAACACAGCAGAGCCTTAACCCACACAAGTTCACGAGAAAGAGACGACATAGAGCGATACTCAGCTTCTGTGACCGAGACTGAGACAGCATCTTGCTTCCGGGTCTTCCAAGAAATCGGAGAGTCACCAAATTGTACTATCCAGACAGTAAGAGAACGTCGGTGATGGGACACGCAGCATGGTCGGAGTCACTCCAACCCGTCAAATGAAGAGGAGAATTAGCTCGAAGAAGAATACCTTGACCTAGAGTACCCTTCAAGTAACGAACCATTTTCAAGGTAGTAAGCCAATGTTCAGCACGAGGTTTATGCATAAATTGAGAGAGAATATGAATAGCATACGTAAGATCAGGATGAGTTGCTTTCAAGTAGATCAAACGACCCACAAGACGACGATATGTCTGTGGATCAGCAAGGAGAAGACCAGTAGCACGCCCGAGCCGGTGATTTTGATCCATTAGAGAACCAACAGGATTACATCCAAGAAGACCTGTGTCAGTGACAATATCAGTTGCATACTTGCGTTGGCAAAGATAAAATTTTTCCAGACTCCTAGCAACCTCAAGTCCAAGGAAATATTTGACCGGACCAAGATCTTTTATGTGAAAGCACTTCGAGAGATAATCTTTGAATGTTTGAATCGCCATAGGTGAGGTTTCAAAAATAATAAGATCATCTACATAAACCAGAATGCGAAGAATCACATCAGCCTTCCGATAAACGAAGAGAGAATCATCCGGCTTGGTTTGAGTAAAACCATATTGTTCAAGAGCTGTAGCAAGCTTGGCAAACCAACACCGTGAGCTTGTTTCAACCCATATAAAGACTTCCTGAGATGACATACCCGCGTGTCACCATGAATAGAGAAACCTTGGGGAACTTTCATGTACACTTCCTCGTGGAGATCACCATGAAGAAAAGCATTATGAACCATTTGACGCACCTCATAATTTTGTTTTGCAACAATGTCGAGAAAGAAGCGAACCGTTGTCATTTTAGCAACAGGTGCAAAGGTCTCTTTGTAGCTGAGGCCCTCTGTTTGATGATTACCAAGAACCACAAGACAGGACTTGTAGCGTTCAATCGTTCCATCCGAATGATGTTTGATCGTATATACCCATTTAGACCCCAAAGCTTTCTTGCCAGGAGGAAGGTGCTCTAAATCCCATGTGCCTTGGCCTTGACGAGCCCCCACGTCGGTACCCATAGAATTAGTCCATACAACAGACTGAATGGCCTCGTAAAAATATTTAGGAGCAATATCCGTGGTGATAGCAGCCCGGTAGCTGCGATGATGAGGAGAAAATCGTTCACAAGATAAATAATTAGCTAAGGGATAAAGGGAACCTGAGGTACGCTGAGAAGGGAGAGACGAGAGAGAGTGAGAAGAGGGAGTCACTGCACTAACAATGTAATCATTCAAACGAGTAGATGTGAGTTTAGGACGATGTCCCCGACCAAGCAACTCGGGAACAGGGAACTCAGCAGGATGCTCATGTTCAACATGTGTGGAAACAGGCGGAGCAGGTGCAAGAGATGACACAATAATCTGATCTGCTAGTGAAGAGAGAACAGAAGCAGGGGAATCCGTCGGAGGGGATGGATAGGATGATGACACGACCGAGACTGCATCATCATCCGTATCAGAAGCCAAAGAAGGACCAGTAACAGGGGAGACTTCTTCGGTGGGTAAAGGAACTATATCAGGGAGAGAAGCAAAAAGAAATTTATCTTCACAAAACACAACATCACGCGAAACAAACAACTGCTCTGTTTCGAGGTCATACAATTTCCAACGCTTGCCGTTTGGACAACCAACAAAAACACACTTTTGGCTGTGAGCAGCAAACTTATCCCCCTTATGATTCAAGTTATGAGCATATGCTAAACATCCAAACACACGGAGATGTTTAAAGGCTGGAGCACGCCCATATAGCTTCTCAAACGGAGTCAAGCCAACAAGAAGTTGAGATGGAGTTCGATTGATCAAGTGAACAGCCGCTTGTACACATTCACCCTAATAGTCGGTAGGAAGACTCACATGAAAACGCAGAGCCCGTGCAACGTTCAAAATGTGGCGGTGTTTCCGTTCCACACGACCATTTTGTTGGGGTGTGTGAACACAAGAAGTCTCATGAAAAATGCCCCGACTGGCAAAGAACGTAGAGAGACACATGAACTCACTCCCATTGTCTTTTCTAATGGTTTAACTTTGGTAGAAAACTGAGTATCCACCAGTGCCAAAAAATCTTTGAGATGACGAGAGACTTGTGTTTTATCTTTCAAAAGATATATCCAAACTGCTCGGGAATAGTCATCAACAATGGTTAAAAAATAACGAGAACCACATAAAACTGTAGTTCGATAGGGTCCCCACAAGTCGCAATGAATTAAATCAAAAATCTTAGTAGCATTATTGATACTGTCTGGAAAAACTTGTCGAGTTTGTTTAGCTCAAAAACACACATCACAATTCTTGAAATAAAGATCACTACTAGGACTAATTCTACGAACACCCGGAACCATGCCAACAACGTGAGACGACGGATGACCAAGCCTATGGTGCCAAAGAATCGAATTATCTTGAACACTTGTTTGCAAAGAAATCACCTTTGGAGTCCCACAAAACCGGTATAGTCCCTCTCCCTCTCTTTCACCCGCTCCAATCAGCGTCCTCGTGATGTGATTCTGTATAATAAATAGCTTATCAGTAACTTGTCCCACTAGGTAATTATCTGTGACGAGTTGACCAAAACGGATCAAGTTCATATCAAAACAATCCACTATAAAAACATTGTGTAAAGATAATCCGTTGGCAAGATGAATAGTGCCCTGTTTTGAAGATAATGCATCCGTTTTTGTAGGCAAACGGACCATTACATGACATATCGAGTGAAGTTGATCAAAGAGAGCAGCCTGACCAGTCATATGGTGTGTGGCTCTAGTATCTAAAATCCATTCAGTATGAGAGAGGTTACCTCGTTGTGGTTCAGACTTATGACCTCCATTCATCATGTTTTTTACCATGTTCCATTGCTCATCCGTGAGACCCACCATACCTTGCCTATCGCTGTTAGAAAGAGTAAGAGTCGTAGGAAGAGACGCTGCAGAGTCGGCAGCGAGAACTTGACTGATGTTTGCTCGTGGTGCAGCACTCGTGGTCCGTTGCGAGGAAGAGGACCAGTTGCGTGAGCGATCATCCCACTATTCAGGATAGCCGATAACTTTGAAGCAAGAACTGGCTTCATGTCCCATTCTTCCACAAGCCGAACACTTTCTGTTGGGATCTTTATTAGTCGGACAAGGCTGTTGGGGAGATGAACCAGTACTTGAACGCGAAACATCACGAGTGAGGATTGATCCTTGCGGAAGTCGAGATGAGTTGGGAAGAGCAACTTGAGAAGCAAAGCTCATCACCGTGGACTCAAGAGCAACAATTGAACGATGTGCCTCGTTCTGATGAATAGTGTGATACACGGAATTAAGATCAGGGAGAGGAGACATGGCACAAAGCTGAGAATGAATGATGCCATGGACAGATTCATCCAATCCCGAGAGAAAATCATGGACTCGTAGAGTGTCACTTTCCTTTGTACGAGCTGCATTGATGTCACATTCACACTTGCCACAAAAGCAAGCAACACGAGGCATACACTCGGTTATGCCATCCCAAATTGTTGTTAAACCCCCAATATAATCATCCACAGTTGAACCATTTTGTTTACATGTGGAGAGAGCATTCCAAAGCTGTTGAAGACGAGCGCCACTTTTGAGAGAAAACCGACGCTTGATGAGGTCCCAAAGCTCCTTAGCAATTTCACGGGTGCGTATTGATGATCGAAGCCTTGGTTCGATGGTTTGTTTTATCCATCCAACCAAGAGATGATTGTTGGCGATCTAATCTTCAAGGTCAGCATCGCCAGCAGGAGGTCTCGGGATAGTGCCATCCAGGAACCCGAACTTCGTTCGAGAGCTAAGGGCGATGCGAAAATTCAACGCCCATTCGTCGTAGTTCATCCCAGTGAGCAGAGGTTGAGAGATGATGGCACCCGGATTATCACTTGAGGTAAGATCGTAGGGGTCGATGGTTCTCCGTTTGGTATCGTGACTTGAGACTGAGGTAGAGACGGTGTTAGTCATCTTGCTCACACAAGACCAAAGGAACAAATAGCCGTGGATGAAGAACGAAGAAACAAGGGAGGATGGGTGCTCTGGTTTTGAGAAAACAGAGGATTGAAGGAAATATATTAAGGAAGATGCTCTGTTTTTGTGTAGAAAACAAAGTGAGGAGATTAACGAAGAAGAAAAATTTAGCAAAAATCAAAGATCGATTTCTGTTCTGATACCATGACAAACTTTAATGACGGTAAATTCAACTTGTATTAACATGACCTTAGGTCCAAGATATTTATACAAAGGTCTAACCCTAAACCTAATGTAATAAGGAAACTTAATATATGTATAATATACAATATGAATATGGATAGTATCTAATAACATATTCTTTACTTAACCGACAAATAAAAAAAAAGCAGAGTAAAAGCTAAAAAGAAGAATCAGAGGATGAAAGAGACAGAAAAACCTGTAGTATTAGAATGGGGTTTTAATGCAAAAAAACCTTTCAACTCGATTTTTTTTTTTTGCAAATTTACATTCGACGTTGGGAAAATGCAAAGTAAACATTCAACTCAACTAAACCGTGCAAAATAACCCTTCAACTCAATTTTTTTTGCAAATTTACCCTCCGAAAATGGCATGAAGTAGAGAAAAATAGCATGAAAATTAAAAATAAAATAAAAATCAAACCCTAATTTCAGTTTGATTTTCTAGGCGCAAAAGATAATTTTTTTTTAATTTTTGGGGCACATGAGAGAATTTTTATTTTCTTCAGAATCAAATAGTCTATTAAAGAAATCTAAGATAGTTTACTATTGAATATTTCCTTAGATTATTGGTTACACGCCTATTAGAATACCAATATTTTGCGAGTTGAAATCTAAAGTGAAACGGATTTTTTAATAATTTTGTGTTATTTTTACATAGTAAAAATATAGCGGTGGGTTATATTGTACGGTTAAATTGAGTTGAAGGGTTATTTTGCACATTTTATTTGAGTTGAAGGGTTTTTTTTTGCATTTTTCCAACCTCGAGCGTAAACTTGCAAATACAATCGAGTTGAAAGTTTTTTTTGTATTAAACACTATCCTACATATATTAATTGAGAAGTCTCTTAAGTGACTTTTGTTTAGCTGT
>OVAP01003484.1:5909-16559 GCA_900406295.1 Aurinia saxatilis
ATCAAGGGAGAACAAGAATAGTCACTTTGAAAGGGAAGAGGAAGAAATTATTGTAATTACATAGCTCACCGCCGGTCCTACATTGCGGAACCGGAAGTGGAACAACTGGATGAGTTTACATTATTGGAAGACGACCCTGATAAGAGGGTACATATTAGCTCATCAAAACTTCCACTGACATACGGAGAGGGCTAATTGAGTTCCTCATGTATAATGCCGATTGTTTTGCCTGGTCACACACTAACATGCCTGGTATCGACCCCAAAGTCATTATGAATGTGTTCCATGTGGATCCAGACTACAATCCACTGAGAAAAAAGCGTAGAAAATTTGTTGCAGAACGTAACTTAATCATCAATAACAAATTTAAAACCGAAAGGTTTAAACCTTTTGGTTTCAAATTTGGAGTTGATCGGTGCGTTAAGGAAGATGGGTGGTGCAGTATGATGGCCTCTAAAGATAAGAACATCGGATGAGAAATCTGACACTTCAAATTGTTGTTATTTTCACAACAATCACTGTCACAGGACCGATGATTGTATCTCACTAAGCATGGAAATAACTAGCTACTTAAGAGGGGTCACTTAAGAGAATTTTTGTCTAAAATAGCTGGAAACCACGACAATGATAAAAAAAAATGACCAAAAACGGTAAGATCACCTCCTAGTTCACCTATAAGAAATGAAAGAGTAATCAAAATTATCTCAATTGGTTCAAAAATCCATGGGGTAAGTCATTTGGGTGCCAAGAAGAGCACTTGAGCTGCCATGCATTTCCAAGGCAACTGGGAAAATAAAAATGCAATGGCAAAATCATGCATGACAAGATTCACATCAGATGAAGGATTATATTTATCCCTGCATCGTGATCCGCTACTAATATTTAAACGCGAACTGTTTGGTAAGAAGATATTGGTCGACAATGGGAGCTCAGCGAGCATCTTTTATATGGAGGCTTTTAAAAGTCTAGGTCTAGGTGAAGCAGACTTTACTCGAAAGTATACACCAATGGTGGGATATATCAGTGCAATGGAACAAAACATAGGTGAAGTGATGTTACATGTGTAGGCAGAAGGACTAAACCAATTGACAAAATTTCTTGTAGTTAATTGCGGCTCCGCATATAACACGATTATGGGTCGTCTTTGGATTCATGATATGGGGGGCAGTGCCATAAACTTCCCACAAAACCATCAATTTTCCAACTCGATTGGGGGGGGGGGTGAAAGAGATCAAGTGAGAACAAGAATAATCACGTTCACGCTAGAAAACAACTTTGAAAGGGAAGAGGAAGAAATTATTATAATTACATAGCTCACCGCCGGTCCTACAAGATGCGGAACCGGAAGTGGAACAACTGGATGAGGTTACATTGTTGGAAGATGACCCTAATAAGAGGGTACACATAGGCTCAAAACTTCCACTGACATACAGAGAGGGCTAATTGAGTTCCTCATGTATATTGCCGATTGTTTCGCCTGGTTACACACTGACATACCTGGTATCGACCCCGAAGTCATTATGAATGTATTGCATGTGGATCCATAATACAATCCACTGTGAGAAAAACGTAGAAAAATTGTTTAAGAATTGACTTATCATCAATAACATAGTGCAAAACCTAATCAAAGCAGGATTCATAAGCGAAGTGTGTTACCCGAAATGGTTACCCAATGTAGTGGTGGAACAAACAAAGAATAGAAAATGGAGAGTCTTTATTGATTTCACTAACCTCAACAAGGCAGGTCCAAAAGACCTTTTTCCGCTACCTCACATCGACAAGTTAGTAGACACAATAACTAGTCACCAGTTTATGCACTTTATGGACGCCTTTAGTGCTTATAACCAAATCTTAATGCACCAAAGACACACAAAAAATGTCCTTTATGATCTCATGGGTCATATACTACTAGAAAGTGATGCTTTTCGGCCTGAAGAACGTTAGTTTAACCTATTAGAGACTTGTAAACATGATGTTTGCATACCAAATTGGCCATACCCTAGAGATATCGACGACATGCTTGTAACAAGTATTCTTTATCTTACAAAGGTATGACATCAAGTTGAACCCGTGGAAGGGCTCATTCTCTTTAAGCTCAGGAAAACTACTATGGCCAAATCAAAGCAATTTGAGTCACCCCTTCACAAAAAACGTAAAAGAAGTAGAGAAGCTGACGAGAAGAATGGCTGCATTAAGACGGTTTATATTGAGGCTCTTCGACATATCTCATTAATTCTTTTCAAATCATAGAAAACTAAATGACTTTGTTTGGACGATAGATGTGAATAAGCACCGAAGGAGTTAAAACACTACCTGACGCACTTTCCAAAACACAACTGAAGACGGTACTGAAAAGCAAGGACCTAACTGGGAAGGTCCTTACAAAATAATTGAGGTACATAGGTCATGAGTGTCAAGAACCAACATAATAGTTGGAACGCCTTGCATCTGAAAGCCTACTTCTTTGAAAGTTTTGTTTTATTGGATTTATTTACATGCGTTGATGATCCATGAGACGTCGAGGCACATCATTATTTAATTATCTTTTAAGTGCTTTCATTACGATATATGTCTACAAACATGCATTTTAATAACATAAGGAATTTTCAGCGAATGAGTCTTGAAAAATATAATAAAGTATTGCTAGGATGCTCGTTTTAAAGCAGTAAAAGGCACGTCCTTGAAGCAAAAACATAAGTGAATGACCGTTAAATGGAAAACCTCGGGCATGACCCTTAAAGGAATAAAAACCAGAGATTGTGGTTATTTTATTGTTAAGACACGACGATGGTCATTTTTAAATAACCGGCATCAGTTTATAAGATTGTGACGATAGCCTTATGATATATACATCACATAAAAGGTAAATATGTGATGTGCAACAACCATGATCTATTACTAGTCACACAATTGGTATCAACCACCTAAACAACAAATAAAAGGCAAAGGCGTGATGTGTAACAACCATGGTCTGGTATCAATCACACAGTTCATATCAACAACCAAAACAACACATAGAAGGCAAAGGCGGGACGTGCAACAGCCGTGGTCTGTTACCTATCTCACAACAGTCGTGGTCTGTTACCAGTCCCACAACTGCAAAACTAGTACCAACACCCAAGAGACAACGTCTCCAATAAGAAGTAAATGTGGTTTCTTATCATTCGCACGACTGCTATGAACCACATAAAAATAATGTCTCTAATATTAAAAAATGTAGTATTTTACCAGTTGCACAACTGATATCAACGACATAAGAAATAACATCTCCTATAAGCAACAACCAGAATGTGTTACCAGTCGCACAACTGGTACCACCCACCTTTGAGACAAGGTGTCCTTCGAGGATGATAAGAAATTAAAAAGGTCAATGGCGTGCATACCAACAACTGTAATGGATGTCATGGCTACATTAAAGACTAAAACACTTATTCTCGTATAGATAGGATATAAAACTCCCATTTTCAATAGGTACCTGGGTTACATGATATGGCTCTACTATTGTGCTAACCATTAATCAAGACTATGGTCTCTTCTTTTTGTGACGTGATCAGTAATGGAAGCTTATATGCAGGTGAAAACCACCGGTCAATGACGTTGTATGCATGTACAAGCAACCAATAATCTCCTGCATTGGTCGATGTCGGCAATATCAGGTAATTAACAACTTACTCTCCATATTCAAAATAAGTAATTGAAGAGGAGGGGGAAAGTTGTTGGGTGAAATAAATTCATTAACCAATCAGTACTTGACACCTGTCAAGAGTGCATTTCCCATTGTTCTATATATGTCACCAGTTGTTTTTTATACACCACCAATTTTTAATGTACATCACGAGCTCGAGTTGCTGAAAATCAATTGCTAGTTGATAATTAATAGTCACATCAAATGGTGAATGCCTTTGAACACTCGTAAGAGATCTTAGCCACTTGGGAAAGACATTCTGTAACGCCCCGAGCACCCCTACTGGCGAGGTCCCCATGCCCTCTCTCGGCCCACGGGCCCTACCCCTGTCCGACAGCCGATACCCTTATCTGGGAGGCTTCACTACGCGATCTTTCCCCATGTTTTAATCCTCAATCACATGGTATTGCGAATCACTTCCCAGTATGTCGCCCATCCTTAAATTACTGGAGTCCAATCACACTTAACCCTGGAGTTATCTGTGGACAAGTGACTGCAAAAATAAGTGCACTTTGGTAACATAAGTATCCAAATAAATTCTCTTAAACCCCTCTACATGCACCAATACATATAATAAACCGGGATGATACAATCACCCCAACTCACAGAGTGCCATCCTCGTTACACACTAGGATCGTCACCCCCGATGGTGTGAGCTCATACGACTCCACACCTATCTGGTTCGGCTCTGATACCATTTGTATCGGCTCGGCCGCCCCTACCGGTGAGGTCCAATTCCCTCTTTGGTCCATGGGCCCCACCCCTGTCCGACGGCCTATGCGTTAATTTGGGAGGCTCGGGAGACATGTTTACTAACCTTGCAATTACCACGAGGTCTTTTGCCGTGTTTTGTCAACTCACACGGTACCGCGAATCACTTCCCAGTAAGTCATCCATCCTTAAATTTCTCCAGCTCAAGCACGCTTAACACTGGAGTTCTCTCTGGACAAGTGACAGAGAAGATAAGTGCATTTTGGTGACATAGGTAGCCAAATCAATTATTTTAAATCTTTCCACATATACTGTTAATCGGGATGTTACAATCACCCCCAATCACAAAGTGCAACGCCCTCATTACACACCAGGACTGTCTCCCCCGACTGTGTAAGCCCACATGACTCCACACTCGTCTGGGTTCGGTTGTGATACCAATTGTAACACCCGACCACCCTTACCAGGGAGTTCCCCATGACCTCTATCGGTCCATGGGTCGCACCTGTAACACCCCTGTTCACCTAAGGGACCGGAAGCGCTACGTAGATGGCCCTAGACAGATCAATAAGGTTACTAAAACAAATATAGTCTCCATAATTAATCCGTCCGAGGTTATCAATACCTCTCGATCATGGGCTAAGGCTTTGCAACCCGTTCCGTGATCTTGAGTTGTGTTAAGGCTTTGCAACCCAAGCCACAAACTTAAGTTGTGTTAGTCCGGACTAGACTAATATCACTGAACACTTGCCATCTTAAAGAAAACTCTTCTTTTATACATAACAATATAACCAGAAAAACATATAGGTTTAGGCGCCAAAGAAAATAATTACATATTAACCATATCCAAATACACTTTACAAAAGCAACGCAAATCTACACTAGTGGCCTAACCTCCGATGAACACACTAAGGCTTTCTCGACTAAGGTAACCTGTAAAAAAAGATTGGAATTGAGGGGTGATTAACTAGTTTACTCAGTGAGATACGGCTCCCCTAAGCCTGAAATGTTAGTTCCCAACCCAAACCCAAAATAACAAGCAACACGCAATGACACACAATATGCATGCAATAACAATAACAAAAATTTCCCACATGATCATCGTGTTTCGCGGATACCCTTATCACGTGAATCCCTCACGGATAATCATGTCGTACTTATCACTAACCAAACCATGCAACAATCAACCACACAGAAGAAATAACAACACATAAGCAATTACTGTAATTAAACAAGAAACCGCATTCGCTTATCCTCTCTCGCGATATGCGCACGCATCACCGCTCTCACCTTAATTAACTGGACTTGGATTCGAACTTAGGATCTAGACCGGACCTAGGTTGCTCAGTTACTTCAAGAGCTATGAAAGCTTGCTCCTTTAAAACGGACAAGGTTTCGGCTCACTTTTGATATTTCTTAATAATGAAGAAATGTACCTATCTTCACACCGAAGAAACGTACTTTTCTTAACACTGAAGCGCAAAAGGGTTTACTCCAAGAACTTAAATACTAACTAACCTCACTTTCTCTTGATCAGATCCGCTCCTACTCGATAGTTTCCAAAAAGAGGTATAGATTTTTACTATTGTTTACCAGAGATTTCCTAAGGTTATGGATGAAATAATGAGACTAGCTTGAGGGGGTTTATATTGGAAAAGTTATGGCCAGCAGCTTCCGATGAGTCGTTCACACGGTCGCGACACTTTGTGCTACAAGATTTGTCGTGCTTCCGATTTGCCATGCTTCCGATTTGCCGTGCTTTTGGATGTGTCGTGCTTCTGATTTGTCGTGCTTCAGTGTGTCGTGCTTCAAGATTTGTCATGCCTGAGCTTTGTCGTGCTTAGAGATTTGTCGTGCTTACTGATTTTTATCCAAAGCACCTCGTGCTTCTCTAAACGTCGTGCTTCTGCCCGGAAAGTCTCGGTTAATCTGTGTCGATAAATTGGCTTGCTTTCCGATCACTTGTGAGGGTTATTACACCACTCTGTCTGACGATCGAAGCGTTAATTTTGAAAGGCTCCTGAGACTTGTTTACTAACCCTGCAATCACCACGAAATCTTTCTTTGTGTGTTTTGTCCACATTCACACGATACCACAAATCATTTCTTAATAGATGGATCTATCAAAATGCTGTTTGATAAATTTGATTTCAATATTATAAACGAAATAATTAATAAAGTCACTGTGGAATGATAAAAACCAACATTGTTTTAGTTGACTGGAATTCAATTCTGCACACCAGATAAAAAACCATCTTCGTATTATTAATTTCAGTGTCGTTGTTAATATTGACATGGACTGGAATGAGATAACCGTCGATAAGTATCTTTAAAAATTTTGCTTGTTATCGACATCGAGTATAAGACTATGTGACAAAAAACTGCTTATGTTGATTGTTGAGATATAATGAAAATTCATGAACAAAAATAAAAGTAGTGTGTATAAATGAGTAAACAATTGGACCTAAAAACGTGGGACAGATAAGTTGGGCTACCAAACCTATTTTTTACATCATGAGGACAACGTAATCCCTTCACGATCTTCTGCTCCTTTGCAGTTACGTCTTGAGTTTTCCAATTACACGTGCTTACATTCATTCGTTTTTCGGTTAGACATCAAATTTTCCCATTCATGTGTTCCATCAATCTCAGATACTTAGTAACTTAAATATGATAATGTTTGGTACATTCTCCTTCATGATTAAGTAAAAAATATATAAAATTCCGTTAACGAGGAGATTAATGTTAGTGATATTCTACAAAATATGGGCTAGTATATATTTTGAAGATATAACAGGTTCGAACTAGGAGCGGTGCTAGCACGAACCTGAGCTAGAGTGGAGCTGACGTGGATAATTGAAGATGTAGCTGTCTGAACCATGTGAGGAAGCTTCTGGAAGATTCTAGAAGCAAAGTAGATGCTTGGAGAGCAGTTGTGGATTGAGGAGATCCATCCTTATCCCTTGGAGAAAAACAAGGAAAGGATAAGTGAAGATTGAGAAACAACTTCTGGAAGATTCTAGAAGTAGAAGATATGCTTGTGGAGCATGTTTAGATTGTGAAGATCCATGTTTATCCCTCAGATATAAACAAGGAAGGGATAAACATGAGCAAGAGACATGTAGCGGTTGAGCTAGTAGTTGAGCTAGCACGACGTTGACGTGAATCTTGCTGACCTGGACCAGTGAAATTGTAGCTGAACTGGATGTGTCTGAAGGTTTTTAGAAGAGTTTAGAAGACTTGGAAAGACACGAAAAGATACTGGATATGCTTGTATGACGATTCAGTTGAAGATAAGATGAAGTTTATCTTTCCGGAGAAAAAACAGGAAGAGATAAACTTGGGGAAGAGATATGGGATTATCTCTTCGGTTTAGATTCTATCAGATTTAGATAGTTTCTCTACGTAATCTCTATTGTGTATAAATAGAGGATCAAGTCTGTGGATAGGACTTACGCTTTGTAGAGCAAAAAGAGCGAGAGAGTAAACTTGAGCAAAAACAGAGAGTTTACTTGTTCTTGAGTGGTTCTTTGGATTGTAGATAGATCCAAAGAACATGTGAGATTAGAGTTTAGTCATTCGAGGCAAGGCAAGCTTGTCGTTGAAGTGTCGTGTAACTTGTAGGTTACTACTAAACTTTAATATATTTTTCTTTGTAGAGAAAATCTCATGTGTCACTCTTTGTATTCGTTTTTGTGCTAGTACGATATCCATTTCATTTGGTATCAGAGCGGTCACTTGTGTGATTTGCTAAATAAAACAGGTGAGATCCTGAGAAGAAATGGAGAGCTATCAAGATCTGGTTGCTAACACCAGATTCGTGCTAGACACGGAAAACTTTGGCTATTGGAAGGTCCGAATGAAGAAAATCATCAAGGGAATTGATGAAGACGCATGGACAGCCACAGAACGCAGGTCGACGGAACCAACTAAGAAGAACGCTGAAGGTGTTGAAGAGCTCAAGCCCAAGGAGGAGTGGACGACTAATGACAAGAGGATGTCAAAGTACAACTCAAGGGCACTTTCAGCTATCCAGAGCAGTTTGGCTTGCAAATAGTTTATTCTCGTGCATGGATGTGAATCAGCTAAGATGGCGTGGGATGTTCTTCAAAAGCATTTTGAGGGAACCAAGGAAGTGAAGAATTCACTCATGGACCTAATGACGTCAAGTTTTGAAAACCTCAAAATGGAGGAAGATGAATCCATTGCCAACTTCAGTGCTCGAATCAGTTCGATGGCACAACTAGCCTTAGCATATGAAAAAACATGAGAAGACAAGAAGCTTGTCAAGAAGTTCCTAAGGTGTCTTCACACAAAGTTTGCACCACACAAAGCTGTTATGACTGTATTGCTTGATTCTGATAAACTCCGCTTCGATGAGGTTGTTGGGATACTCAAGGCCTATGAACTGGAACTTGATGGTATGGAGAAGAAAAAGGGAGTAAACCCCACTGCAACAGAAAATCACAATCAAGAAGTAGAAGACATGGTGGGCCTAATGATCAGAAGGTTTGATCATAGTCTGAAGAAGGTTGCACTAGGACGAAGGAAGACTGTGAACAGAAGGGGTGCTATCTCCGACGGTAACAAGGATCCCAAGAAGACAGATCCACAGTGCTATGAATGCAAGGGATATGGTCATGTCGAAACTAATTGTCGTACAGCTTGAAGAAAGGATATCAAATGCTACGAGTGCAAGGGTACTGGTTATACACAGATGGAGTGTACGAATGATCAGAAGAAGAAGCAAGAAAGGTCTGTGATCGGAGCTAATGAGGAAGATTCAAAAGAATCTGAGAGTGAATCTGAAGATGAAGAGTTGAACAACTTCGTGGCATTTCTTGGCATCACTGAGTTCGTTGGGGAAGAAGAGGCATCTCACTCTGAAGACGAAGAAACAGGGGATCATGGAATCTAAGGATGGAGTCAGTGATGAGCTGGAAGCCACATACAGAGAGGTACTTGACACCCTCGTGAAGATCAGCTCTGAAAACATAGAGCTATCCAAGGAGAACCAAACGGCGCTTGAAAGACAAGATCATTGAGTGTTGTGAGGTAGTTCAAAACAAGGCACAACATGTAGCTCAGGGCTATCCTCAGATTGGAGAAGTGGGTTTCGAAGAAATCTTTGCACATATGTCTTGTTTGGGGTTAATCAGATTCCTGATAGGGATGTGTACCGGATATCAGACCAAGCTTCAGCAATCACATCTAAGAGCAGTAAGATGCATCATCCCAAATGTCAAAGATTGGACAAACAATGTAGATGACATAAAGAGTACAATCGGTGGATGTTTCTTTCTTAGAAACAATATAATCTCGTGGTTGAGCAAGAAGCATAATTTAGTTTCATTATCCACAGCCGAGGCAGAATATATAGCTACGGGAAGTCGTTGTACTCAACTAATGTGGATGGAACAAATGGCTGCAGATTATGGTTATGGATTCAGGATCAGCTCTAGTTCGTTGCGATAACAAGAGTGCCATAAATATATCCCAGAATCTGGTGCTACACTCCATAACCAAGCACATTGACATAAGGCACCATTTCATCATAGAATTGGTGGAGGATAAACAGGTAGTGGTTGAACATGTTGTCACAGACTTACAATTAGCAGATATATTTACTAAAACTGTGAATTACAATTGGTTTATTGATTTGAGAAAGTCAATTGGTGTCTGTGAGATGTGATCAGTTGTTATTAAGTGTACAAGGCTGGTACATGTGCTAACTCAAGTTGTGGTACAACATTTAGATTTTCTTTGGAGTTAGCAGACTATAGTGGTGTGTAGCAACCCCATGCTTCAGCAGAAGTCATTCCCTCGAAACCTGCACCGAGGTCACCTGTTTTCCAAAAGATGGAGTCTTGATTCCTCACACATGTCTAGTAAGTTCCTCTAAGTATTTAGTACTAGTTTTCTGTTTTAAGGAGTGAGTCTACTTCTAGGTGAGAGAAAGTTTGTTAAACTTAGAGCACAAAATTCTCTGTAAAAAGAAAAGAAAACAAAATGAGAGGCCACTGTTGACAGAAAAAAATTTGAGGTGCCAAAAAGGCAAAAATAAAAGAGTAATTGGCAAAACTAGCACCTTTTGCCACCAAAATTAAAAGTATGATAAAATAATATTATATTAGGAATCACATGTATTAAAAAGTCTATTTTAACCACCAAATATTTTATATTTTAACATATTACTTTTTTATTTTTTTTGGTTAGATTTTTTAATTTTTAGTTGGACCACATGTTTTGTCTCT